>JAHSUH010005201.1:0-35025 GCA_025388415.1 Cynanchum wilfordii
TTTCCTAATCACTTGTCTCTATCTTGTACTATAGGGAACATACATGATTTCGCATGCTTTAGTGGATGCTAGTACAAGGGAACTTATGCCTCTCATTTTTGTTCAAACAGCTAGGATTGAATGATTTACAATCTACCAATATGAGTGAATGTGATAATAGAACAACTCCTTTTTCCTTTAGGAATTGCCACAAACTTGCTTGTGAAAATAAATTATTTGATTTGTCGAATAGATTTTATTGTTTTAGATATGCATAATGATGCTCCTCTCATTTTTTGAAGTTCTTTTCCAGTTACTACCAAAGCATTGAATGAAGTCTCAATGATCATATCAAAATAAGAATAGATGAGGAAAGCATGTCTTACAATTTGAATTCTACTCTTATGCAACCTATGAAATTTAGATGATGAGTTGTTTTCATTGGATTGCATTGATTAACATGTGAAAATAGCATGAATAATATTTTGTTAGAAGATTCTAATCATATTACTATTTTGTGAAGATGATGATTCTTGGACTCTTACGTGCAAATTGCAAGGAACATCAAAAGAAGCCAACTTCCTTTCTGAATCCTCCGGATCTTGTATTAAAGCAATTACCAAGTCATTCATGCTATGGCTTCCTCTTGATGAAGACAAAAAGCTTCTGGCAATACTTGCTCGGGATTTTCTAGTGAGATAAGTGGGATCAGCAGCTACCACTTTTTTTAAGCATCCTTTCTATCGCGGATTTCTAATATTGAATTCCTGACAATAATAACACCCATCTTATTAACTGGTTTTATGTAATGTTCACTACTTTCAATGTTGCATGACCTCTATTTGATGACATGTTAAGATACTATGGAAGTTTTCATGGATGATTTTCGTCTTTGGTAATTCCTTTGAATCGTGTTTACAAAATCTAGAAGGTATGCTTAAGAGATGTTTGAAAGCTAATCTTGTTTTAAATTGGGAGAAATGTCGTTTTATGGTACAAGAGGGGATAGTCATGGAGCACAAGATCTCACATCTTGGATTAGAAGTTGATAAGGCTAAAGTAGAAAGTATTCAAAACTCCCTCCTCCTATGAATGTTAAAGGTGTTCGGAGTTTTCAAGGACATGCTTGGATTTTATCGTCGATTTGTTAAGGATTTCTCTTTAGTTACTGGGCCTTTGAATAACTTGCTTGGAAAAGATGTTCCTTTCTTATTTGATAAAAATTGTCTCCATGCCTTAATATTTTGAAGAATTTATTAACCACGGCACCTATCATGATATCACCCGATTGGAGTTTCCCTTTTGAATTGATGTGTGATGCTAGTGACTATGCGGTAGGAGTTGTCCTAGGACAACGACATGATAAGAAATTCCATGTTATATCTTATGCTAGTAAAACACTCACAGATGCACATATACATTACACTACTAGTGAGAAAGAACTACTAGTTGTTGTATTTGCTTTTGACAATTTCCGTTCTTACATGATCATGTCAAAGACTATAGTTTACACGGATCATTCCTGCTTTGAAATATCTCTTTTAATAAACTGATGCAAAACCAAGATTAATAAGATGGGTGTTATTATTGCAGGAATTCAATATTGAAACCACGATAAGAAAGGATGCTTAAATGTGTTGCTGATCACTTATCTCGATTAGAAAATCCTGAGCAAGTACCGAAGCCTTTTTTGTCTTCATCAAGGAAGCCATAGCATAAATGACTTGGTAATTCCTTTAATACAAGATCCGGAGGATTCACAAAGGAAGTTGGCTTCTTTTGATGTTCCTTGCAATTTGTATAAGAGTCCAAAGAATCATCATCTTCACAAATAGTAATATGATTAGAATCTTCTAACAAAATATTATTCATGCTATTTTCCACATGTTGATCAATACAATCCAATGAAAACAACTCATCATCTAATTTCATAGGCTGCATAAGAATAGAATTCAAATTGTAAGACATGCTTTCCTCATCTATTCTTATTTTGATATGATCATTGAGAACTTCATTCAATGCTTTGATAGTAACTGGAAAAGAACTTCCAAAAATGAGAGGAGCATCATTATGCATATCTAAAACAATAAAATCTATTCGACAAATCAAATAATTTATTTTCACAAGCAAGTTTGTGGCAATCCTTAAAGGAAAAAGATTTGTTCTATTATCACATTGTACTCTCATATTGGTAGATTGTAAATCATTCAATCCTTGCTGTTTGAACAAAATGAGAGGCATGAAGTTTACACTTGTATCAGCATCCACATAAAGCATGCAAATCATGTATGTTCCCTATAGTACAAGATAGAGACAAGTGATTGTGAAAATTTTGAATCATATTAAGAACATCTTTCCTATAGTGCTATAGAACATACTCCCAAAAAAGTTACTCTATCAAGCTCCAAAGAATATTTCTAGCACAAATATCTTTAAGAAATTTAGCATGCTTTTACATACTATTGATCAACTCAAGTAATGGTAAATTCAAAGAGATTCTTTTTAAGAGAGTTAAAGAAAATGATTGATGACCTCCTTTTCTTTTTCTTCCTTAGACTTAGCCGTGTGGGGCGTTATATTTTGTGCCATTAATTCAACTCTTTCTTCCAAGCTGCAAGACTAATTTTATCTAAATTTCTTTCCAATTCCTTCAAATAAAGAATAAATTAAGAAGAAAATAAAAGAGAAACTGGAAAAAGAATTAAAGAAAATAAGACTAAAAATGGAATAAAAGATAGAGAAAATTCAAAGATTAATTGCAACACAATTCTGACGATAAATTGAAGAAATGAAAATTGAGAAGGAAAATATGCATGTTCTTTGGGTGGAAAGAACAGGGGAGAGTGCAGGGAAAATGAAATTAAAAATGTGAAATTTTTGAGAACAGAGCAAATACAGAGTTATACATATGTTAGCTACTGAATTTTTCTGAAAAACAGAGGAAATTGCATACTGGAATTTCAAATGAACAGGGCAGTCTGCATACTGTAATCGCTGGAAAAATTATCAGCAGAGGCAATAAGGTTGTTTTCTGAATTTTACACAAAACAGAACAAAACACGGTGCATACAAATTGTTACTGCACTGCCCGAAAAATCATTGAACATGCAGTGTATAAAAATATATATATCAACGCCTAGCTACTGGAATTGGAACACAAAAGAAATGAGATTATATACAACTAATGTATCTATATGCCACCATTAAAACTCTGTGCAGAATAAAATTAAAAAAGAAACCATACACTAACCTACTGGAAAATATAAATAAAGATAAGGAAAAATCATGCATTTGCTAACTAAATTGACCATGCAAAAGCAAAATGAATAAAGAACATATACTACCTACTGAAATGAGAATACATTATTTATACATCAATTTATCTAGTGCATGCAAAAACAACTACTGAAACTATAAGTTGCAATATATACATACATAAATATACCATGCAAACCATAAAAACCATTCATATTAAAAATATACAAGCTAACTATATTTCATGCATGAACAAAACAAAACATGCAAATTCATATAAAACTATTAAACCACATACAAAAAAGAAAGGAATTGAAACTTGCAAATCCATACTAACTATTCAATTATATGCGAAATAAGACAGAATATGCAAAACAAAGTACTCAAACATTTTCAACCAAAATACAGCATACTAACTACAAAGGAAAATAGAATTAAAGCAAATGTTGGTCACTAGAATTAACATTTCTTAGAATTAATTTCTAAAAATGTTACCTTATTCGAAAAACTAGACTAATATATCATCTAAGAAAATTGAATATAATTAAATAGTAACCCAAAAATATAATTCTAATGAAAAAGCAGGGTGACCATTTATTGGAAAACTAAATCTTATCAATAAATGCAAAGCAAGAAATTTAAATGCAAAGTCATACCTAAACTCATATCTAGTACATAACAAGGTTAACAAAAGTAAAAAATCATGAAAAACTCCTAATATTAGTCCTAAATCTATCAAAAAAAAAGTCTCAATAAAAACAACCCCCATAAATTGAAGACATTATTAGAATATTAACTTCTAAACCTAAACTAACTAAGCTTGAAAGCACTTAAAGAAAATAAAGATATAAAAAAAAAAATGATATGAAAATGAAATACTAACTAAGAAATGAAAGACAAGTAATGAAAATGCAAAACATGCAAATGACATGTACTGAAACTAAGGTTAAGAAGAGAAGTAAACCAAACTACTCTACCATAATACCTAAAAATCAAGACAATATTTATAACAACTACCCTAGTTAAAGGATTGATGAAACATAAGCATGAAAATGCATCTAAAAACATGAAATTGAAATCTATCAAAGAAAGAATCAATCAAGAAAGTAAAGCTCTAAAGTTATAAGAATGAAAATTAGAACATTGAAGAACAAGTTGGAAAACTAATAAGATCCTATACTAACCATACCTAGAATCTAATTAGGAAAAGTTAGAAAGTAGGAAAAACAATTAGATCTAAATTCTAAACTAATGATCAAACTAAGATATTAAACTAAAGATCTAAGTTAATCTAAAGAATAAGAACCTAAAGAATCGAAACTTAACCTAATCTAAGGTAAAAGAAATTAGAGTTCACCTAAACTCCAAAATATCTAAGCTATATCTAAAAATCATGATACTAAATCATCTAACCTAAAATCTAAATCCAAAATCTAATATCTAAGTAAGAGAAATTCTAAGAAAACTAATTAATATGAAAGAAAGAAATACAAAATACAAGAAACATAAGAAAGCTACTAAAATAAGAATAATAAATTCTAAGAACAAGTGATAACGCTAAATCTGATAATATTTTTGAAGGGTAATTGTGCATAATTATTGAGGTTTAATAGCGCAAATTGAGATAAATTTGTCAATCTGTGTATTTAATTGTGATAATTCTGCTTTCAGGAAGTTTGTGTAGCTAATTGATCAAAAGAGCGAAGTTCAGGGACTAAATATGCAATTTATGGAAAGATATACACACTCGGCCCAGGAACACGCGCTCAAACGATGAACACGCCCTTCAGGAAGACTCAACACTCCTTGCCAAGTTATATAACATGGGCCTGGTCTCTCCGAACAAGCCCAGAAGAAGGAAGAACACCGCCAAAAAGAACACGGCTCAGCGGTAAAAAAACCCACCGAGGGCGTGTTGCTTATACCACCGAGCCCATGTTGATGCACTCGCCCGAGTTTTTAGAGAATTCTTTGTAAAATGACTAATTTACCCTCATTTTCAGCTATCTATAAATATTGGGATTTTCCGCAGCCGTTAAGCGGGCTTGTAGAATCGATGGTTGCTTTGTTTATACTTAGATTATCATTTAGAGCATTGTTGTTTAGGCTTTGATATTAGATCTATAATTTGTAATTTTCATTTCTCTTGAGATCTTTCTCTACATTGTTGTAGTTGTAAGAGTCTCTCGTGAGTCTTTGTGTGAAGTTGCCTCGAATCGTAAGGAATTTCCCTTGAAGTTTTGCAAGAGAGGATTCAACTATCTCAACTTGAAGATTTGAAGAAGAACAAGAAGATTTACAAGGAGGGAGTTGAAGAGGTTTCTCTACTTCTATTACTTTTTGTAATTTCTATCTTGTATCTAGCTACCAACCTTAGGAACTCTTCTCTCTACATTTCTCTTAGGTAGAAATGGTTGGTTTTATGTTACTTATTACTTTGGGCATTTTATGATTTTCATGGATGATTGTTGTAGTTTTATTAATTCGAATTGCAATTTCTATCTTAGCTTTGGATCTGAATTTTATCTTTAGTTTGAGCTTTGATTCGAATTGTGGTTTCGGATTAACACTAATTGTTAGGCCGGAACCGGGATATACGATTAGTGCCAAGTTGATGTGATTAGGTTTCCTATTGATGGACCGGAACCAGGATGATTGATATGAGATTTGATCTTGTCAACATTCAAGTGTTTTTAATCTAGGAATTTCTTGCGACGATCCGTATGGAGGAAATTCTACTTTAGACTTTAATTTGGTGAGATTATGATAGTTAATTCATGATTAATCTTGCCCTTAGTAGTTTGTATCCTTCATTTCACCTATGATTTTCCCTTGAGTTTCTACCATCCATATTACTTGCTTTCCATCTACTTTACATTGTTCATTTACTTTGCTTTCTAGGATTTAGAATTCAATCTTATCATTCTTGATAAAGGTTGGATTACTTGATGATTGATTCATACTTCCAAATCATATCCATAATTGATTTAATTATATTTTCCACACTAAAAATTAATAGACGTCTTGGGGAAAACGATTTTATAAATATTAAAATCTGAATACTACCTTTATTTACTAAACTATTTCGATAGGTTCTTTGCCTAGTTGAGTTTAATTTATTAGTGACAATCCTATAGAATTGTCACTAATAAAATTGTCACAATCCTCAAGATTCAAATAGAATTGCCACTAATAAAATAAACTCAACTAGGCAGAGAACCTATCGAAATAATTTAGTAAATAAAGGTAGTATTCAGATTTTAATATTTATAAAATCGTTTTCCCCAAGATGTCTATTAATTTTTAGTGTGGAAAATATAATTAAATCAATTATGAATATGATTTGGAAGTATGAATCAATCATTAAGTAATCCAACCTTTATCAAGAATGATAGGATTGAATTCTAATTTCCTAGAAAGCAAATTAAAAGAAAGCAAAGTAAAGAATATGGATGAGATAATATTGAATATTTGAAGAACTCACTAAAGACATTAGAGAGAGTGGAGGATACACTTCACAATGAAATCAAGTATCATGAATCAACTATCACAATTTCACCAAATCCAAGTCTAAGGATGAATTTCCTCAATACGTGTCGTTGAAAGAAATTCATACGTGAAGAACAACTCAAATATATTAGTAAGATTAGATCCCTACTAATCATCCAAGGTCCGGTACATCAATAGGAAAATAACTAAACTAATCTAGCACTAATCGTATATCCAAGGTCCGACTTAACAATTAGTGTTAACTCGAACCACAAAATCGAATTAGAGCTCAACTCAAGATAGGAATTCAAATAAAAGCCATAATTGAAATTGCAATTCAAGCTAATAAAATCATAACAATCAACTCACAATAGATCAATCTCAAAGTGAAAGTATAACATGAAACCAACCACTTCTACCCTAAAAGAAATGTAGAAGAAGAGAGTTCCTATTGGGTTGGTAAACTAGATTACAAGAAATATCATCAAAATTAATAGAAGAAGGGAAGAAAATAATTCCAAAACCACTTGTCAATTGATACCGGAAAGATCTCTACACTTCAACTCCTCTCTTGAATCCTCTTCTTGCACTTTGAAGCTTGAATGATTGAAGTAGATCCAAACACCTCTTTATTAGATTGCACAACTCTACCTTATAGACCGAGGAGAGATTACACAACCTAACTAAAGACAATTATCACTAAAACAACCTAGGGATTTCTCTAAATGAAAATAGATCAACAAAGTGATAGAAAATTCCCTAAATTCTATACCAAAATATATGAAATTCAAGTAAACCCAATATGATATTCAATATCTAAAACAATGTGATAATAAAGCCAATCTGACTAAAGCTAAAAATCCTAATATTTATAGGTAACCAAAAACAGGGTAAAATCATCATTTTACAAAGAAAATCAAAGATTCTAGCATGATTACGGGCGTAATTGATGTCGTTATGTCCTACGGACTAGCATAGAATCCAGTGTGGTCGTAGAGTAGTAGTTATTTTATACGAGCGTGATGCGAAAAAGGAAACCGGGCGTAGTCCATCTTCCAAGGGCATAGCATAATTCCTGCATGTTGCACTTTTGCCTCCGAATTTATCTTTTTAAGCCAATTTGCCTCTTAAGTTACGTGAAATGCAAAACATACAATTAAACCTTTAATCACTCAATTAATCTCAATTTAATACAATAAAACTCACAAATCATGCACAATTTATATCCCAAAACATGATCATATTTGATGTTATCGGTATGCATTTGACAAATTTATGTCATATCTTTGTTTGTCCAAAATAATTGTTTATACTGATCATTATGCACTCAAATATTTGTTTAACAAATCTGATGCCAAACCTAGGTTGATTAGATGGGTTTTACTTTTACAAGAGTTTGACATCGAGATAAGGGATAAGAAAGGAGCTGAAAACCTAGTTGTTGATCACTTGTCTAAGTTAGAGAATCCCGAGTTGTAGTCTATTGATGAAATGGTGATATACCGACAAATTCCTGATGAGAGTCTATATTTGCTACAAATGTTGAATTACATTGATAGTTCTCTTCTATGGTTTGTCGATATTGCTAACTATCTTGCTCCAAAAGAAATTCCCTATTGATATGACTTATCGGTAAAAGAAGAAATTCTTCATGATTTGAAATATTACTATTGGGAAGATCCTTTCTTGTTTCAAATTTGTGCAAATCAAATCATTAGAAGATGTGTATCTGGAGAAGAATGCACCAAAATCATGGATCACTGCCACAAGGGACCTACTGGAGGCGATTTAGCCGCTAATAACACTACATGGAAGGTGTTAGAGGCCGGAATCTATTGCCCACGATTTTCAAGGACGTCGTATCTCACATACAAGTTCGTGATGCATATCAAAGAACAAGTAACATTTCTTCTTAGGATTGGATGCCCCACAGAAGAATTCAAAGTGTTGAGATTTTTTATATTTGGGGTATAGACTTTATGGGACCATTTCCTTCGTCATATGGAAATAAATACATTTTAGTAGCCGTTGAATATTTTTTTAAATGCCCTAAGGCTCGGGCATTACCTACTAACGATGCTAAAGTTGTGTGCAAATTTCTCAAAAAAATTATTTGTCAGATTCAGTGTCCAAGAGCTTTTAATAAGTGACAGAGGAACTCACTTTTGCAACTCCCAGTTGGAGAAGGTATTGAAAAGATATGGAGTTCATCACAAGCTTTCCACCGCCTATCATCCACAAACGAATGGGCAAGTTGAGGTAACCAACAGAGAGTATCAAAAGGATTTTAGAGAAAACTGTAGGTATACATAGAAAAGATTGGTCTACAAAGCTTGATGATGCATTATGGGCATTTAGGACTGCATTTAGAACATCTACAAGATTTTCTCCTTACCATTTAGTTTACGGAAAAGCATGTCACTTACTTGTTGAAATAGAACATAAAGCATATTGGGCATTGAAAAAGTGCAATCTAGATGAGGAGCTAATTGGGAAAGATAGGATGTTACAAATGAATGAGCTTGATGAGTGGAGATATAATGTATATGAGAACTCTTTGAATTTCAAAATGAAAAGTAAAATTTTGCATGATAAGAAACTCGGAAGTTTAATAAGTGTTATTATTTAACTCCCTTTTGAAGATGTTTCAAGGAAAATTGAATAGTTATTAGGCAGGCCCATTCACCATTAAGGAAGTATCACCTTATGGAACTTGTGAAATAGTAAATGCAGATGGAGAATCTTTTAGAGTAAATGGCCAGAGATTGAAGTTTTATAGAGAACCATTCAAGAAGGACAATACGGGAAGAGTATTTCGATTAGAGGAAGGCCCAACTAAACGACAAAAACGAAGCGCTTTCCAAGAGGCAACCCTGCATTTGTTTTCTTTTCCCTCTTTTTGTTTTATTTATTTCGTTTTTTCTTCATTTAATTCTGTTTTTGTGATTTAGTATCTTGTTTCTTGTTTTTCTATTTTTGTGATTTAGTATTTTGTGACACTACTTAGTCTTAAACATCTTTCCTCTTTACTTTCTTCTATATGTTCATATATGTTTTAGATTAAATGTGGGGTTTCATCTCCACTACCTACAACACTCGAGGACAAGTGTTCATTTTAAGTGTGGAGTAAGGGTGAATTTCTCAGGGTTAAATTTTGCTAATTTTCTCGAATTTTATGGCAATTTTAAACTTTTTTGGGATATCCCGATAGACTTTTGAAGCATGATTTACTCCGCCTATGATAAAAACTATTTGTTTAATTGTAAGAGTCTTGAGGATTGAGTTTGATTTATTCATAGAAACTTGATGCTAGTCTAGTTGTAGGAAATCCCTCGTTATCTTGAGCACATCTATTTTGGCGAAATTGTTTGAATGATGGATCACTTTTGGACTTTTAGTTAAATAGTGTTAGACCATTTGGATGTTGTGATAGCTGTTATGGTGACTTGATAGGGGTTTGAGAAGCATGCCACTAGTTTATTTTTCTGTTATTTATTTTAATAAGGGAAGTTTGCAAGGTGTTCTTTTCTACTTAGGAATCACTCCGAAGGGGAATTGAATGTCCGGTGCCCTAAGGTCTTTGAGGTCCGGGAGCCACCGGAGTGAGACCCGCTACAAGGGTAGTTAAAGTTAACATGGTTAAGTAAACGCTTATACCCTGTACAAAAAAAATATATATATGTTTGAAAAAAAAAGGAGTATATTTATATTAAAAAAAAAAAAGAGAGTAATAAGTGTGGCATTGTGACTTGATCCCTAGAGGGTTAATTATAATTAGTTGTTGTGATGTCTAGTTAGATTAGAACACACACTACACTCAGGGAGATTCTTTAATATGGATATTTTGAATTATTTCTTCTTGATTTGAACATGATACATTTGATGAAGCATTATGAGTAATTCACTCTTTGATAGTCCATTCCGATTTTATGGACAAAAATTGAATTGTTGAACACCTCCGTGCTTAATTGATGAACATGATTAGTTGAGTTATATGTGTTTCCTAGAACTATATTTAGTAGTTTCCTTGAGGACAAGCAATAGACCATTTAATTGAATGGAAATTACGCAAATTCTTTATGTTTTCGGTTTGAAGTTTCAGGGACCAAAATTGAAGAAAGGAAGAAATCGGGGACTAAAGTGCAAATTTTCAACACAGGCGTGTTGAAGGCAGCTTTGGCGCGTTTGAATGTCCCACATTGAAATTTCACTTCATTTCAGCTCTACTTCACCCCTATAAATAGATGCACCCCTCGGTTGTTGAGACACACCGAATCACTCGGAACAGAGCATTTCGAGTTTCTAGCAATCGAGTTTTCGTTTTCATTTTTCTTTCTTCTCGAGTAGAGGGTTGAGCCTCAACCATAAGGGATACCCTATAGTTTAGTTGAGAGGGAGTATCTTTGAAGATCTTTAGAGTGAGATAAGGATCCGGAATACAAGTCTCGCAAGGTCCGGAGGATTAAGCCAACCGTGGAAGTAGTGAGAGCAACACGACAACTTTCTCTTTCCTTTTCTTTTCATTATTGTGTTACTTTTCATTTATATGTTATGATTCCGTGTCCTAGGATTCTCTTTAATTAGATTGATTAATTAATGATTTATACATTTTCGGAAAGGATACGTTTTAATATACATTGTGAATTGCTTATTGTTTTACGCTTTCGATTTGATTCTCGTATTGAGTTTATGCTATGAAACTTAGGTTGATACATGATACTACAATAGTTAATTAAATTGACGGTTTGTTAAGGAGACCCAACCATAGGAGATTTAACAAATTGCGGATTAGGTCTAATAACTTGCAACAACCATACCGAGGTTAGGCGACTCTAATAATCTCGAGTTCATAATCATTGCAAATCTTAAGATAAACTTATTAAATTCACGACTTAATAATTAATCTACAAAGGTTTAGGATTACTTTCGACAACCGTATTGTGATAATCACATTAGATAACTTGGGTACGGTAGTAAAGTTAATATTGATCACAATTGCCTTAGATCCGCTTAAAGCTACATCTTCGAATATGGTCATTCTAATTGAATCATCGAATAAGAATCCTCAACCATATATGTTTCAATTCTATTTATGTTCTAGCAACAATCTCATGAATTGATTCTTATCCTAGGGTTAACTTTTGTTAATAAATTCTTGTCATATCTAATAATTGCTTATAAGCGTAGTCAACGTCTTTGGGTCTATACGATATTTTATAAATGTAAAATCGTTGATGTTTCCATGTTACTATCTGCATACGATAGGTACTCCGCCTTAGATTTTGGTTATTTAAGTCACAACCTATTTGTTTTGCTTGAATTAATCTCAATCATAATCTATGCTAAAAATATAGTAACCAAAATTGACATCAATTTTTTGGCGCCGCTTTGCGGGATGCAAAATTCATAAAATCTTTTAGAATTCCTGATCAAAATTTTAGAAGTTTTATGATTTGATAACGGTAGTAATTATTCTTTATGACATAATTTGAATAAGAAAAGTAAACTCGATCCTCCTAAGTATTGGATTTCCTAAAATTTTTAATTTTAGATTATCTAAATTTAATTAAATATAGGAATATCTAAATTTTAGAAACTACATTCTAGAATCATACTAGGAGTTATTCTGGATATCATCCAGAGAGCTTTCCTAAAATTTAAAACCCATAAAAAATAAATATCCTAAAAAACCTATAAAAATCTAAAAAATTCTTAAAAATCCTAAATTCTAAAGCCTTGGAAAATTTATTACTAACTCTTATTCTTTGCTTTTGATAGGAAGATGACTCGGACTACTACAAGCAAGTTGGGAGATATGTTTGATAACCCAGAGCAACTAATTCGCAAGGCTAGGGCAAAGAGGAAATTGGAATTACCTGATAAGGATAAGGATAAGGATAATAAGTATGTTACTAAAAGTTTTGACCATTCTAAAAATGAACATTCCTGTTGTCTCATTTTTCTATCAAATGAGAAGGAATATGAAGAAAGATATGTGGCACTTTTAGACAGGACAAATAGCGCAAGGTCGTAGGATTGATTGGGGGACTGCTTTCTCGCTAGGAATAGAAACCGATTTAAGGAGAATGATGTGTGTTCGTCCTTATGCTCGCATTTTTATGGTAGATGAGCCTATCTATGCCGAGTTGGTTTTCAAATTTTATTTGACATTTAGCTATGAAAACAAGAGAGTTAGATTTCGTCTTGATTATTTGGAGCATAATATGAGTACTAAAGAGTTTGGTGTGCATTTAGGAATTTGGACTCAAGAAGAAGTTACATCATGCATTTATCATAGTGCAGTAAGAGAATTCTCGGACAATACATCAATGTATTGGGATCATATTAGAGCTACTCGAAAAGAGTATAATGCGAGATACAACAAGAGTTTTAGATATTCATCTAAGCCTTCGTTATCTACATACTATGTTTCCATATATAGTCACTAGGAAGATTGAAAGTAAGACAATTCTTAGTCCTTTGGAAATAGTTGTCTTCACTCATATGTACCATGAAAAACCTGTTGATTAGTTTTTGCTCGGATTATTAACACACATGTTAAGAAATCTACAACACAACCTTTAGGTTTTGGACCTTTTGTTACAAGACTTGCAAGATCAATAGGAGTGGAAATTGAAAAGGAGAACTTGACAAGGGTAAGTGATTCCACGGACTCGATCGATTCTAGTATTCTGCAGGATATTGGGATAACCCATGTAATCATTCCCCCAAGTCCCAAGGAAGAAGAAAAGCAACAAAAGTCGGACAAGAATATATCTTATATTCCTAAGAATGAGTTCGAGAAATTTATGATAGATGCTATTGATGATCAAAAAGAAGTAGCATATCAACAAGATATTCGCCTAAAGAGGTTAGAGGCAAAAGGTATGAATAGTTATTATAAATCTTTACAACCAAATATGAAGCCGAAAATAACAACTCCATACTACGATTCTCGGATGAAGATGTGGAAGAAGAATATTCTCCCGCAAGTCCTTCTCCAATTTATTAGTTCCTTTCTCTTTCTTAGTTTTCGTTATTTCCTTTGTTTCGTTTTTGGATTCTTTCTTTCTTTTTGCAAATAAGTATATCTCGATGAATTATTCTTTACATTCTTTAAAGAGTCTTATTTGGTATTTTGGCGTAATTCATGACTACTCTGTTTTTATTAGAAGACTGGATGCTCCAGTTTAGGGTTTTCATGAATAGTATCTGGATGTTCCGGATAGGACTTTTGTGCTATAAATTGTTTGAATTGTTGGATGTTCCGGACAAATATTTTTCTAGATAGATATTGAGTGTTATGAAATTATTGTGAATGCATGCACAACTTGATTTCATTTACAGGCTATACCTATTGTTGAGGATACTTGTCATTATAATCAAAGTCATTATGGATGAAATTGCAATCAATTGACCATACAGGTAACTTAAGTAGGATATTCTTTCATTATAGGAATCTTATTGAGAAGACATGGTAATGTTCTTCTACTTCTGAGGCTTCTAAAAGCTTTATAGGGATTTATTATTGAAAGAATTTTGAGTTACTCTATATATCTCTTGATCTATATTTCTCCAAATTATTTAGTATTAGTTTATCCTCTCGATGTTCTCTCTTTTAAAATTGTTTATCATTTGATAAAAAGGTACTAAATAACATCACCATTTTATTATGAGAATTTCTTAGGTAATTTTGTGATATGACTTTGAAGGACGATATTCGGACAACAAGAATCATCATCGATTCCTGGTTCTTTTCCTTTCCCCTTTTCCTTTTTTTTTTTCTTTTTTTTTTTGTTTTTTTTTTCCCTTGTTTTCGAATAAGTGTGGGGTGTCTTAGAATGTTTCGCTTGTCTAGAAATTTTTCAAAATCTATCCGGAATAAGTATTTTATGCGGAATGATTATTTACTCGAGTCTATGATATAAATTAACTAATTCAATACTTATGTCTTTTGGAGATGATGAGAAATCTTTATAGAAGTTTGATACAAGTCCTTTTATAGGAAATTCCTGAAATATTTTTTAGCACAAAATTTTGATTAATTATTTGATTGATAGATTATTTTCGGACACTTGAGGTCATAGCATGATATCTTTTGGAATGCATGATAGCTATTTTGGTTGCTTGAAAGAATTTGAGAAGATTGCCATTCGTTTTGTGTTAATTTATTTTTAGTAATAAGTGTCTGTTTGCATGTATCCTTTGCTACTTGAGAACCATTCCTGAAGGGAATTAAATGCCCGGTGCCCTAAGGTCTTTGAGGTTTGGGAGCCATCGGATTGGTACTCGTTACAAGGGTAGTTAAAGTTGATATTGTTAAGCAACAACATGCTTTTTACATTTAGAGCTTTTATTAAAAAAAATAAAAAAATAAGCATTCATGCAAGAAAAGGTTTAGATTATTTGGCATTCGACTTGGGTTCCTAGAGTGATTATGATGAGTTGTTGTGAACCCTAAAAGATTGATGTGCTATTATTTCTTGTTGTTTGGGGAGAACCTATTGATTGAATTAGTGAAGTCAAAATCACACACTACACCTCGGGGAAATTCTATGGTTTGACATGTGTTGAATAAATATAAGTTTCAAGTTGCTTCTATTTGATCTTTGCAAAGAATAGTTTATGAGGCAAGCAAGAGTATTATATTATTTGTGCATAATTGAAAAGTCTTGATAGAATTGATTTTCTAAGAAGTAAATTTTTGGAAAGTTTTACTTTTTGATTTCATGATATATGAAGTTTGGAAGATTATTTCGTGTTTAAGTAATTTGCTTGAGGACATACAAAAGGTTAAGTGTGGGGTAATCTGATATGTAAGATTTATATCGTGTTTTTAATGGGTAATTATGTTTAAATATGTTTAAATTAAAGTCTAATTAGACTTAATTTAATGGAAATTACACAAATTTGCTCTGTTTTCGCTTTTTGGAAGTTTCAGGAAAGAAATTGAAGAAATAAAGAAATCGGGGACTAAAAGTGCAATTTTTGGAAAAAAGGTTCAACACGGGCGTGTTCCTGCCCGTGTTACTGGCCGTGTTGCGCCGGCATGGGCTTATTGCTGGCCGTGTTGAGGGCGTGTTGAAGACACGCGACACGGGCGTGTTCCTGCCCGTGTTGCAGCCCGTGTTGAAGGCAGTTTTGGCGTCCCACATCGAATTTTCACTGTTTTCAACTCCTTTTCTACTCCTATAAATAGAGGCAGCAGCCAAGCCTTTGGAATGAACCACCAACCCACCGGAAAGTGCAGAGTGCAGAGAATTTGAGGGATTTCGAGTCTCCACTCCCGTGAATTCTCGGAAATTACCCTCATAGTTAAATATTTTCTAGTTATTATATTTTTCTTCTTAGCTTAGGGTTTGAGCCTCAACCATAAGGGAGAGCTCTATAGCTTAGTTGAGAGCTGTGATTCTAGAAGATTTCGTGGCCAAGACAAGGAGGAAGGCTAGTAGGGTTCATGAAGAATCGGAGGTCAAGTCCCGCCGTCGAAGTAGTGACAACCAAACGACAACTTTTCTTTTCCCTCTTCTCAAGTCTATTATTTTTCATTCTTTATTTACTCTATCTCTGTCTCTTGGGATTCTTTTATTATTAATGATACAATTAGAGCTTTTATTAATTTCCCGGGAATGATACTGTTTGTGATTATCATTGTGATTATTATTGCTTTATGTTTTCAACTTAGTTTCTTATTCAATTTATGCCATGACATATAGGTTTGCATCTAGTTGAGCATATAATTGGAATAATTAATTAATTGACGGATTGTTAATGAGTCCCAACCATAGGAGATTTAATGAATTGCCGGATTAGGTCTAATAACTTGCGACAACCATAATGAAGTTAGGCAGCCTAATAATCTCGAGTTCATAATCATTGCAAATCTTAAGATAAACTTATTAAATTCAAGACTTAATAATTAATCTACAAAGGTTTAGGATTACTTGCGACAACCGTATTGTGATAATCACATTAGATAACTTGGGTACGGTAGTAAAGTTAATATTGATCACAATTGCCTTAGATCTGCTTAAAGCTACATCTTCGAATATGGTCATTCTAATTGAATCATCGAACTGAATAAGAATCCTCAACCATATCTGTTTCAATTCTATTTATGTTCTAGCAACAATCTCATGAATTGATTCTTATCCTAGGGTTAACTTTTGTTAATAAATTCTTGGCATATCTAATAATTGCTTATAACTGTTGTCAACGTCTTTGAGTCTATACGATATTTTATAAATGTAAAATCGTTGATGCTTCCATGTTACTATCTGCATACGATAGGTACTCTGCCTTAGATTTTGGTTATTTAAGTGACAACCTATTTGTTTTGCTTGAATTAATCTCAATCATAATCTATGCTAAAAATATAGTAACAAAAATTCACTTCAAGTTTAATTTCTAAGTGACAATTTTATTTTAATCTTGAGAATTCCTATTATTTTTAGTATTATTTTATTCAATTATTTATACTATATTTATATATAAATATAAACTCATCTTCGTTATCTACATTGCTTCCTTTCTAACACTATTACAGGAAGGAAGGAAAGTGCGATCACTTTGGTGGAAATGGCCATTCTCTCTCATATCTATTGAGGTATTCCGATGGAGATGGAACTGTTTATTGCTCGGATTGCTAGGACTTACGCCATTGATGGGCGAAGGCGACTCAGTTTGGGATTGGGTCCTTTTATCACAAGAGTGGCCCGATATGTCGAGCTTTATTTTGCAGGAGTGGATCTGACACTAGCACATACCGGAACTGTGCCAGTTGATCATACCATCATCCGACACATGGGGATGCTTGAGGTAAACGTTGCAGGATAATAAGCCATCCCTCGCCAGCTGCCGCCGCCACCGCAGTAGCCAATGTCCGAGTCCCAACCTTTTGTACCTCATAACAATTACGAGCGGTACATGACATCCCGACATGCGAGAGAAGACGGTTGATGGGAAAGGATGGAGGCAAAGATAGAAAGGATAGAGTCGAGGCAGGAGCGTATAGAGCAAAGGCACATTCGGATCGAGGGATCTATACAGACCATGCAGATGAATATATCACAGATTCAACAGCGAATCTGCCCCGATAACTTCGACTACGATGGGATGGCATCATCACTCATTGACACCCGACCCGACCATCTCATCCACAACCACCAACACATGACTAGTTTCTTTTCTTTTACCCTTTTCTCTTGTTTTTCGTATTTCCTTCTTTTCTTGTTTTCCTTGTTTTCTTTCTTTATGTGTTTTTTTATTTATTTAATTTCTTTTTCTTGTTTTATTTGCTCGGGCTATATAAAAATGGGGATTGTAATGAAAATATCTTTTAGTACATCTATAATATAGCTCGTATTTTCCTATGTTTATCCTTTACTTCCTTTATGTAAATAAGAGTTGGGATAATAATATCACCTGCCTAAAACACTGAGGACAGTGTTTAAATTAAGTGTGGGGTAGGGGATTTGTTTGGATTATTGATTTATTATTGATTTTGTACTAAAAGTTTTCAAAATTTTATCGAAATTCTTAGTTATTTTGGACTTTAGGCTAATTGAAGAAAATTTTTGTGAGCTTTTTGAAGTTTGATTTACTTGGCCTATGATATATGCTATTTGTTTGATTGCTAGGATCTTGAAGATTGAGTTTGATTTATTCATAGATATTCGATGCAAGTCTAGTTGTAGGAAATTCCTGTTTATCGAGCACATCTATTTTGGTAAATTGTTTGATTAATAGATTACTTTTGGACTTTTAGTTAAATAATATTAGACCATTTGGATGTTGTGATGACTAGTATAATGACTTGATGGGAGTTTAATTTTTCGTTATTTATTTTAATAAGGGTAGTTTGCAAGTGTTCTTTGCTACTTGAAATTACTCCTAAAGGGAAATGAATGCCCGGTGCCCTAAGGTCCTTTGCGATCCGGGGAGTCACCGGAGTAATATCCGCTACAAGGGTAGTTAAAGTTAACATGGTTAAGTAAACATTAATACCCTTGCATTATTTGTTTAAAAAAATAATAATTTTGAGTTTCGAGAAAAAAAAAGAAAAGAGTAAAATAAATGTGGCATTTGACTTGATTCCTACATAGTTGTTGATAAGATGTTTGAATGATCAAAGCACTATCTATTTAATTGTTCGGAGGGAAGTTTGTTAGTTGAATGGTAAGCCAGATTAGAACACACACTACACCCGGGAAAATTCTATGATTAGATAAGTTTTGGATTTATATAAGTACTATTGAATAATTTTTTCTCGATTCATGCATGATACATTTGATGAGGCAGTTTTACAAGTATTTCACTCTTTGTTTAAGCTCACTATTTTTGAGAAGTCTAAGTGCTAGGATTCTGTGAACATTTGCTGAACTTAATTGTGATACATGATTACTTGGAGTTATATATGGTTATCTTTAGAAATATTTAGTGATTTGCTTGGGGACAAGCAAATAGCTAAGTGTGAGTATTTGATAACTCGATTTTATATCATATTTTTTTACAATATTCTTATTCAATTCAAGTTAATTAAGATTTGAATTGGAAGAAATTAGTTGGAAATACCATCTAATTACGTTAATTTTGCTTTCAGGAAAGTTTTGGGACTAAATTGCAAAATTTGACAAAATCGGGGGCAAAATGGCAATTTTTGGAAAATTTGAACATGGTGTGCACCAGAGGTGGACGGCTATACACTCAAGGTGGATGATCGTCCAAGAAGAAAAAGGGCTCTGGAAGGCCATCCAAGCACTCTGGACGGCCGTCCAAGGCACCAGAGGCTCGATTTTTGAAATGTCCAAAAAGCCCCCAATTTCACCCCTATAAATAGAGGCATCAATTCCAACTCTTGGCAGATCGGAATTGCAGAGAACGCGTGAGCTTCGAGTGTTAGAACTCGAGTACTCTTGCAGATCTTGGCTTTTCACAATATTCATTTTTATTCTCGAGCTTAAGCCTCGACCATAAGGGATAGCTCCGAGAATACTTCGAGAGGCGTGATTGTCGAAGATCTGAAGATCACGACCAAGGATCGAGTTGCGGAATCGGATAGGATCCGGAGGAGCAAGCAAACCGTCATTGTAGTGACAGCATAACGACAACCTTTCTTTCTCTCTTTCCTTTAGTTTTCGTAATTATTTTCCTTTTTTTAGTTGCATTCTGTCTCATAGGATTCTTATACTTATTTCTTCTATAGGAAGTTTTGAACAATTAAGGATTTTATTATAAATTCCCGAGAAGGATATTGATTGAATATTCATTATGATTTGAGTTTATCTCATGTTTTCAATTTAATTCCTATTCGATGTTTATGCGTTGATTCTTAGACTTCTATCTAGTTGATTTGCATGCAATTGAATATAATTAAATTGACCGGTTTGATTAGGAGACCCGACCATAGGAGAATTTACAAATTTCCAAATTAGGAGTAATAACTTGCATCGACCATAATGAAGTTAGGAAGCCTAATAATATTGAGTTGGTAAGCTAATGCAAACCTTAAGGATTAATTCATTAAATTGACAACTTAATAATTAATCTATAAAGGTTTATGATTACTTGCAACGACCCGTATTGAGGTAATCAATTTAGATAACTCATGTATGGTAGTAAGATAAATCAAACTCGTAATTGCCTTAGATGCACTTAAGTTAACTTTCGAATATAGGTCAACTTAATTGATTCTTGAGAGCAAAATTTGAATCCTATTTCTCAATTCATGTTAGTCATTTTACTACTCTCTTTTGAAACAATTTCAACATGAATTATTATTATGAGACTAATTCCCTATCACCTATTATTTTCATAAATGATAAATTCTAATAAGCTGTTACCGACGACCCTGGGAAAATGATATTTATAAATGTAAAATCGTGGTACTACCATGTGACTGTCTGCATGTGATAGGTACTCTACCTTAGTTGTGTTTGATTATGTGACATTATTTTGTGAGTCTATTTGATTAATTTGATATACATTTTTACTCACGAGAACACACACCACCATAGCGACTCATCAAGCACTTAGTTTGGCTGATAAATATGGTGTTCCTCATGTTGTGATAGAAGGGGATGCTATAAATGTAGTCTTTGCCTTGAATGGATTGGATAATTTTCTGGAGTGGAGGGGCAAACAGGCAATCACCCGGGGAAAGGAGATACTGAGGAAACATCATAATTGGTCTGTGTCCTATTCCAATAGGCGATGTAACACTGCTGCCCATAACCTAGCTCGTTGGGCTTTTTCTCATCGGTTTTTTGGTAGTATTGATGTTAAGTCGATTCCTCATTCTGTTTTTTGTGAAAGTGAATCGGCTTCCGATGTAAATGACTCTTATTCTGATGATTTTAATGAAAATGGCTAATATCTACTTACCAAAAAAAAAAAAAAAAGACTATTGGTAACACTTTGGCCCAGTGCAAAGTGTACCAAATATTATGAATCATGTGTATAAATAAAATTAAAATACTATATTAATATCTTTATTTTATAGAAATTAATTACAAAATACTCATAATACTAATAAATTATAAATTTCCATCAACAAAGCCCCCTCTTAGAGTATTTTTTAGCCATGACTTGAAGGGGGCTTCTCTGATTTGCAACTAACCACGGTGCATATTCATCCTGCAATATTAGATGACAAATTTCTCGGAACATCCAGTAATAAGACATTATGGAAACACTTTTAAATTATATTCATATTAAGATTAATTTACATATGTGAGTACAAGTTTGAACATAGAAATTAAGTTATGAGTATTTCTTACCTTTCACTTGTATTCTTGGGTTTACCCAAAAAAAAAAAAACGTCAAAAAAGAAA
Source organism: Cynanchum wilfordii (assembly GCA_025388415.1). Classification (NCBI taxonomy): domain Eukaryota; kingdom Viridiplantae; phylum Streptophyta; class Magnoliopsida; order Gentianales; family Apocynaceae; genus Cynanchum; species Cynanchum wilfordii. The sequence continues at coordinate 21,555 of JAHSUH010005201.1, forward strand.
ATCATATATATATTCCCAATTGAAGTTAATTACCACAATACAAAGATTTAGAACAGTTTGTGGTCATATTTAGTTTGTTCTTTATCTAATTCTTTGCTCAACACTGAAAATTGGCTATGAAAACCATCATTGAGAATTATTTATAAGGTGATGCGAGTTTTTGTTTCTTTACTTGGAATTGCAATATATAATTGAATCGATCATCAAAACTAATCAACCAATTACTTTATTTTTTAAAGACATAAACCATTTTTTTCATCTAACTTTCAGGATATTTTCATAATTATATAAATTTTATAAATTTTAAACTTAATCACTTTGCTCACATTCCCATAAAGGTCAAAACCCAAAATCTTATCATAATTATATATTTTAATACAAAATATAAAATAAAAAAAATAAAAAAATTTTAAAATTAAATACTTTTATAATTTTATAAATTAATTAAAATAATTAATAAGTATTTTTTTTTATAATTAGTTATAAGATATTAGTTCTAATTGGAATTGTGATAAATATTAATGATGATGAATCCAATTGCTTTTGAGTCTTTCGTATCTCAATTCCTCAAACCCTTTTTATTCATCAAAAAAAAAAAAAAAAAAAAAAAAAAAAAATCCCCAAACCTTTTTTTTTTTTTTAAAAAAAAATATATTTTTTATTTATTTATTTGCCCCGTGTCTTCGTCCCTTCTTCTTCCCCATCAGAACCCCCACCACTGCGGCCGGACGACGGTTGAATTTCTCTCCTCCCTTCCAAGATGCCCAAACATCGTAATCTTGTTGCACGACATCCTCCCCCCTGCGGAAAAAGGCGAAGAAGAGAATCAAGTTTCGGAACCTGAACCATCTCAGAAGCAAAAGTCTCAAGTTAAGAAAAAACCTGGTGTGGTGGCTCAATCAGGAAAGCAGCAACCTTCTGATACTCCATCCGCGAATTCGAAGAAACCCTTTGATAGGGTGTGGAGCGAGGATGATGAGATAGTTATCTTAAAGGGAATGATAGACTACCGCGCAAAGAAGAAAGTTAATCCTAAAACTGATTTGGATGGTTTCTTTGAATTTATTAAAAATTCGATTAGTGTTTATGTGAGTAAGACACAGTTATATAACAAGATTAGAACTCTGAAGAGAAAGTATGACAACTGTACTAAGAAGGTTTCTTTGAAGAAGGGTCATGAGCAAATAGCCTTTGACCTGATGAAAAAGATATGGGGAACAGAGGCTGAGGCTGATGACGTTGATCATAATTTGGGAACTCCCACTCAGGCCAATCGGGTTGCCCTAAAGAAGGAAAGCAAGGATGATGCGGTTATGGTTCAGCGACCTGCAAAGAGGAGTAGGCCTAATGTGGAAGAGCCTCCTCTTCCACCTTTAATGGAAGGTTTGGGGGTTGAGAGTTGGATAGAAAAAATTGGTATCCCAGCGCTCAAAGGGGAGAAGAGAACAGAAATGGAGGAGAAGTTGAAGGAGATCAATATGCGGTATCTTGAGATTTATATGAAGAAGTTGAAACTGTTGATTAAGCAAACCAAGATGATTTTGAAAGCATGTGATCACTAAGATTTTTGAAGGTATGCTTAAGTGGGTTTTTGAACATGTGATCACTAAGATTTTTGAAGGTATGCTTAAGTGGGTTTTTGAAGGCAATTTATGGTTAGTACCAGTGCTGGTAGTTGGAGCACAGCAGCATGCTTAGGTTACCAAGTTAGTGAACTATAGTAGTTATCATATCTATTGAAAAAAAAAAAAACAGTAGAAATTATTTAAATGCTTTTCAGATAGCATGATATTCAAAGTTCAAGTTAGAATGCTTGACATTTTGTAGTTCGAAATTATGCTTTGACTATAATTTTGTGGTCTATATTTAACGCTGTTATTCTTTTCTATGGATTATATTAGATGCATGATCTTGGTCTTGCTGTGATTTTCATGTTTGTTACCTTTTGAGTTATGTCTTATTGTTTGTTGGGATTTAAGATATTGAAATGGACCTTGCTTTTTGAAATGTCTACAATTTTGGGGATATCTTTTACCATGCCTTTTTTTTGTTCAATTTTGGTGATGGAATTCTGAATGCTTGATGTTTTAAGGAAATGATTTATTGATTAAAAGTTTGGATTGGTACTATGAAATTTATAAGTGCTTGTGTAACTTTTGATGTTTTGTGATTTTTGAGCAATCTGGTTCTGATTTTCTCCCAGACTGAGCTGTAAATTAAGTTGCCTATTTGGCTGTGAGGATGATTTTATGAATTAGGTTTAGTTCTTACAGCTTGACAACACGTTTACATGATAGTTATTTAGCTTTTTGTTTGTTATGATTCCTTTTGTCAAATCACTGTTATGAATTCAGTTATTGGACTGATATCTGCTCTCTGTAAGGTTACATGATGTATAGATTTGAAACATTGGTACTTTATTGAGTGAGATTCTCATTTGGATTTGGAATTTTGAAGGGAATTTCATTTTAACTTAATTTATTATTGTGGAGTTTATAAATCTCTCCAATTCATATTCCAAAAATGGTGTTTTCATGAAGCTCTATTTGGTGTTTTTCCCCATTGTTGCCAGTCTTTGAAAAACAAATGATTCCAGAATATGGAATTTTAAGTCCTCTAAGAGCATGGCTTTAAGAACTTGTTTCTTCTTGGTCATTGACTCCCCTCCTTTATTATGAAGGCCTAAGCATGATTTGTTTCCTCTAACCTATTACTATGTCGAGGGATTTCATGTTACTTCCAGTTTCTTGCTTCAACAACAACATATATTTGATGTTCTGCTACTAGTCCACTATTATAATCCAAACATGGCAATCACGACCTTCACATTCCATTGCTCTTAATACACAGATAGCAGCACCAAGGCATCCTTGGGTCATGATGGCAACTGGTTGTGGGTATATGTGAAAATCATGTTGCTTTGTACTCCCACTTCTTTGTAAGCTAAGAAATATACAATCTTATCTTGGAGTCCAACCTTTATTATGTTGTGGTTTGGGATTATATTAAGAAATGAAACACCACCTTTTCAAAAGCAGGGATAAAAAAAAAGAAACCTCAACTCTTCTAGTTTTGGAATGTTAAAACAATCTTTTGCTAATTTTCTCATTTCTTTTTGTTTTAAGTCGCATGGCATCTTAATCATCTTTGTGTCTCATTAACTCAAACTGTTACTGTTTGATATATTTTCTTTTAATTTTCATATAAATGCAATTAACACTTACATATGTTGATTTTATGCCTTAATGTCATTTTGGTTATGTGTTGTATCTGGCAACCAACAGAACAGTATCTTTGCTGTTTCTCTCTGTTTATTCTTAAATGGCTACATTTTTAACCTTTTGTCTTCATTTTGTTCCTAAATAGCTAAAGCGTGTATGATTCTGCCTTATGATATAGCTACTGGTACGAAGGATGCCTTTAGTTCTTATTAAAAATTTTCCCCTCCTTTTGGCTTACTGAATGATGAGGCTGATACAATTACTATATCATCTTCTATCTGATTAGGTTTTCTGATGAGGTAATTAATTGCATAGACCCTTAAGAATCTGCTAATGTACCTTAAATGGTTTAATGCTGTTCAAATGTCTTGATTAGGAAAATCGCGATCCAACTTGTGAAATCCTAGGTGTAAGAACATGCCCCGTATTGTTTTGATCAAGATAGGAAGATTATATGCTAAGAGGTTCTGGATTTTGCTGCCATGTTCAGACTTAATAACTTAATAGGATTAGAATCTGGGTGCTCTTAAATTGCATGAATTCTTTAAAGTTGATTGTACTTTTTGTTGTTTTGCTGTACAGAGCTTTTTATATGTTCATTTATTACTCTTGGAAAAAAGAGGAAGTTCATTCTCACATGCAAACATAGAATTGGAGAGTTATTTTTATCAATTCAATGCATTCTCATTAGGAAAATTGTAGTTCCCACAGAGAGAGAGGGGTTTGAGTACTTGGTTTGATTTAAGTAACCTATTTTGTGGTTTTGGTCTGATTTATTACTTGATAATTCTTTTTTCATTTTTTTTCTTACATTTCAAATGAACATGTATACCAGGGTCATGTTAATTTTTTTTTCTTTTACATGTTAATTTTTTTTTCTATTATATGCAAACACAAATTTCTTTTTTCAAGTATTGATATTAATTTGATTTATAATGTTTGTTTTAATCTTTATTGATTCGTTGATTCAATTTATGTTGATATATCAAATAAAAGTATAATAAATTTAATTTGTTTCAAAGCTTTTGACTCAATCTCGAAATAAATCAATATATTTTTGAGCGCTTTAAGCTTATTCTTGGGACAAAAGGGGAGGGGCTTATTCTTGTTAAATTAATAAGGAATAATTATTATTAATTTTTAGAGTTAATTAATTTTACATATATTATATTTTTATTGGTATTTTAATAAGATTTGAAAGAGTTATGAAGTGAGAAGTGTGGTTTGGGTTTGATTTCAGTATTGGTAGCGATAACCTTGTATTGCCTGGTCTAATGGTAATGCATTAAATCGTTTATCAATTATCATATTATTTAACCACAAGTAGTAGGTTTATTTTTTTCCTTTGATTTCTAGATGAGTTTTAAAATATGGAAGGATATTTTTAAGTTAATCTACATTTAAATTAATCTCGTTTGACTGGGTTGGTTTTTTGTTGGAGAAAATTCTGACATCAAATTTTAAATAATTGTATACATGAGTTGGGATTTGAACCATCAACCTCATTTAAAGTCAAGAGAAGTCTTTACCAACTTATCTACATCTTAAAGTTATTTGTGGGTTTATGTTTAATGGAATGCACACCGGAAAAAAAATTTAGTTATTATTGTGGTTGGTTTACTTAATGAAATAATAATAATCAATTCTCTAAAAATCTTACCTTTTTACTGTTCAATATAAAACATAATTATTCTTTTCTATAAAATTACTAATTTGTAAAACAAAAAACTTTCAAATATTAAATTTTGAAGAAATTTTCTATTATTATTTGAGTAATTGATGAATTTGGTCTCAAATAAATCTATGTTTGGCAAGCTTAGTTCTAAAATATATTTTTTTTCACTTTTAAAGTCCCAAATTTTTTTACTTAAGACAATTAAGGACCTTTTGCACAAATTTTATCAAATTTTTTAAAATTTTAACGGTTTGTATGATTTTAGTCGATTAAAGAATCGATAATTAAGTTACTTTACATGAAATATCTACAAATTTAGAGTAAAAAAGGGGTTGCAACACTCATTCACAAAATATTGTCTAAAGGGTAAAACGATTGATAACTCTACTTTTTGTAGAGTTATTATGATTTCTTAGACTTGATTTCATGTAAGAATGAGTGATGAATCTTTTATTTTGAGGAATTTTGTGTCTATTTTTATTAATTGTTGTGCTTTTATTTTATTTAGGGAAATTGCTGAATTTAAGATTATCAAGTGAGATTCAAAGGCTAAAGGAGAAACAAAACGAAATTGAGGGACTAAGTTGGAAATCAAGGAATGATGCAAAGTGAAAATAAAGGTATTGGGCTTTAAAATTTGTAAGAAGAAGTAATGAGTTGAAAGAAAAATAAAAGAAAATTGAAGAAGCCCAATTACTTAAGAAAAGGAAGAAAAAGACAATGGGAGGTGATCGGCAATTAATGGGAATATTGGAATGAACGAAAAAGAAGGAGAAAAAGTGAAAGAATAAACTGGAAAGGCATGTGGTGGACAAAAGGGAAGCTCGGCCGAGAGAAAAGAAGAAGAAGAAAAAAAATGCCGAAGAAATTCTGGAATTAAAGAGCAGATCCGAGGGAAGAAAAGAGAGGAAGAAGCTTGAACATGCAAGGAATTCATTGATCATCAAAGATTGAAGAAGTTGGAGTTCATCTAGCTAAGAGATTAGTGAACCAAACTCTAGCTATCATCGTTTGTATTTCTTTTAAATCTTGTTTTTGAGAATTAACTAGATTTTGAGAATGTATACATTTGCATACTTGAGAGAGTCGCTTTTTGCACCATGAGCTAAGTTTTTATTTACTAGGCTAGTTTCAATTTTGGGTATGAATATCTTTTGAGATGTGGTATTGATGTAAGGCATGCTTTGACAATTCATTCAAGTATTTATAATGTTATTTGTCACTATTGATTGATTATCATTGGTTGCAATTGAGATAGTCTTTGAATCCGAAAGGATTGAGATTAATGGACAAAATACTTGAATGGTGCTTGATTGATCTTGTTGGATTCAATTATGTGGTAGTATAGACATATACTATTGCCTTGCATAGTCCATAGGAGTTCATGAGCTTGAATTGGATGCCTCTTATATAAATTGCATAGACATATGAATTGATATTTGTGGACTGGAATTATGGGATGTTGAAAAACATGTATATACTTTAGGAATTCTGGATTAATTGCCGTAGCAATGCTATAGCATCAAGACAACATTGACCATTTTTAATGCATACCGAAATGAAAGCTAGCCTTGTACTCATTTTCTTCGTGTTTGTTTAGTACTTCCTCATCTTTTTATCTGCAGTGTAATTGCTAATTTATAGCATTCCTTTGCTTATGGTTGTTTGCATTTATTTGTTATTTTCGACTTAAATTGCATTCTCTTCCTAGTAGACTTAATCAACCATTCATCTATTTGATCACCTTTTGTTCCACACCTCATCACACACACTTCACAATCTTCACTAAGCAATCTCCGAGGGATCGATATCTAGTACATCGTACTATACTACTTGTTGATAGTGTACACTTGCACTTGTGTTTCATAATTTTCACAAGTTTTTGGCGCCGTTTGCCGGGATTGTTCTTAGTTTAATTGTGAAGTTGGTGATATTTGTGTGGTTCATTTTTATTTGTATTCACTTGGATCTTTTGTTGGTCTTTATAGAACAAAATTCAGCTTTGCATGATTACAAGATACAATAACAAGGAAGCTGAATTATTACTTGAAGATCCCGAAATTGAAAGAAATTTTAGAGCGGCAAGAAGAGAACAAGAGAAATTAAAGAAAGCAATAACCATGGAGCAACAAAATGAGGCTCATCAATTACAGAAAAGAATTGAACAAAAATCTGTAGTGCTTGCAGATGATGGAAATCATCCATTAGGCAATATGCTACTCCAGGTTTTTCCCGAGCTAAATTCTGGAATTGCACCACCGGAAATTCAGGCACCCCAGTTTGAACTAAAACCAGTGATGTTTCAAATGCTACAATCTGTGGGTCAGTACAGTGGGTTACCAGCAGAGGATCCGCATTTGCATCTTAGATATTTTATGGAAGTTAGCGACTGTTTCAAGCTGCCCGAAATTTCTGCAGATGTTCTAATGCTGAAACTGTTCCCATTTTCCTTACGAGACAAGGCAAGGGAATGGTTGAATTCTCTACCTGTCGGATCTATAAACAGTTGGCAGGAATTAACAGAGAGGTTTTTGATGAAGTATTTTCCTCCAACAAAGAATGCTAAGCTGAGAAATGAAATTACTTCTTTCCAACAACTTGATGATGAATCTTTGTATGAAGCGTGGGAAAGGTTCAAAGATTTACTTAGAAAGTGTCCACATCATGGAATCCCGTATTGTATTCAAATGGAAACTTTCTATAATGGTTTAAATGCTCACACTCGAATGATTGTAGATGCTTCAGCCAGCGGAGCGTTATTGTCCAAGTCATACAATGAGGCCTATGAAATTATTGAAAGAATAGCGAATAACAATTATCAATGGCCCACTCCGAGGCTGCCAACGGGAAGGAAAGTTGCAGGAATGTTAGAGCTGGATGCTATTTCTTCATTGGCAGCCCAAGTTTCATCCATGTCACATATGTTGAAGAATATGAACATGCAAATGGGTAAGCAAGATGGACAACAATCAAGCCTTTCAAACGCAGGTCCAGTGGAAGAGGTTTCTTGTGTCTATTGTAATGAAGGACACATTTTTGATAGCTGCCCATTCAACCCAGCCTCAGTGTGTTATATGGGAAACCAGAATAGAGGAGGCATAAATTCAAACACCTACAATCCAACATGGAGGCAACATCCTAATTTTTCATGGAGTAATCAAGGAGCCTCCAGTGGATCTATGATGCCTGCAAGACCAGCTTATCCTCCTGGATTTTCACAGCCAATTCAACAACAACGGTTTCCACAAAACAATCCTTCGAATTCACTTGAAAATATGATGAAAGAGTTTATGGCCAAAACTGATACAACGATTGTCTTCTACAGTATGGAACTTGGAGAATCAAATGGGACAACTTGCTAATGAGATACGAACTAGACCTCAAGGCACTCTTCCTAGTGATACGGAAATTCCCAAGAGAGACGGGAAGGAATATTGTAAAGCAGTCACTTTGAGGAGTGGAAAAATTTTGGAAGAACCTGCTGAAAAATCAGAAAAGAAGATAGAGCTACCTTCTGATCCAAAAGATGAAAATTCTAAAAAACAGGAACTGCAATCCGAAGAGAAAGTAGCTACTGGAATTTCTGATGCTATAGCATCGCCACAGCATCATATTCCAGTAAGGCCTGAAGTGCTGAAAATGCCTTATCCGCAGAGGTTTGAAAAGAAAAATAATAATGCACAGTTCAAAAAGTTTTTGGAAGTATTAAAGCAGTTACACATCAACATTCCTTTAGTCGAAGCTTTGGAACAAATGCCAAATTATATGAAATTCATGAAGGACATCTTGACTAAGAAAAGAAGATTGGGGGAGTATGAGACAGTAGCACTAACAAAGGAGTGCGGTTCTTTCTTGCAAAACAAACTACCTCCAAAAATGAAGGATCCAGGAAGTTTTAATATTCCATGTTCCATTGGCGATTCTTACTTTGGTATGGCTTTGTGTGATCTTGGAGCAAGTATTAACCTAATGCCTTTATCTATTTTCAGGAAGCTTGGAATTGGTGAAGTTCGTCCAACAACCGTTACTTTGCAACTTGCAGACAGATCACTTGCACATCCCGATGGAAAAATTGAAGATGTGTTAGTCAAGGTGGACAAGTTTATTTTTCCAGCAGATTTTATAGTGCTCGATTATGAGGCCGACAGGAAAGTTCCTATCATTTTGGGGCGTTCGTTCTTGGCTACGGGAAGAACATTAATTGATGTGCATAAGGGAGAACTTACTATGAGAGTAAATGATGATGAAGTGACTTTTAATGTGTTCAGAGCAATGAAATTTCCAGATGAAGCTGAAGAATGTTTTGAGATCTCAATGGTGGAATCTTCAGCAGTTGAGGAAATTAAGCAACAGAGTGTTCATGAATCTTTAGAAGAGTTACTGCTGGAAACTGATTGTGACATGGGTGCTGAATTTGAAAATTCAACATTGATGGAAGCTGATTCAAGTAAAAAGGAACTTTGTGGTAGATTTGAATCTCTAGAATTATCATCAAGGGAGTTCAAGGTTCCAAAACCATCCATTGAAGAGCCACCTAAGCTTGATTTAAAAACTCTTCCTTCTCATTTGAAATATGTATACTTGGGTTCAAATTCAACATTACCTGTGATTGTTTCTTCTAACCTAAGTGATGAACAGGAAAGTCAACTAATTGATGTTTTGAAGAAATTCAAGAAGGCTATTGGATGGACTATTGCGGATATCGGAGGTATAAGTCCTTCTTTTTGCATGCATAAGATTTTACTGGAAGATGAAAGAAAAAACTCCATTGAAGGACAACGAAGATTAAATCCAATCATGAAAGAAGTTGTAAAAGAACAAGTTATTAAGTGGCTAGATTTTGGAATTATCTATCCAATTTCAGACAGTTCTTGGGTTAGTCCAGTGCAGTGTGTTCCAAAGAAAGGTGGGATAACAGTGGTAAAGAATAAAAATAATGAGCTAATCCCTACTCGAACAGTTACTGGATGGAGGATCTGCATGGACTATAGAAAATTGAACAACGCCACTAGAAAGGATCATTTCCCGCTCCCTTTTGTTGACCGGATGCTTGATAGACTAGCAGGGAGGGAGTACTACTGTTTTCTCAATGGGTATTCGGGATACAATCGGATTGCTGTTGCACTAGAGGATCAAGACAAGACCACTTTCACTTATCCTTATGGTACTTTTGCATTCCGTAGGATGCCCTTTGGGTTGTGCAATGCTCCTGCAACATTTCAGCGTTGTATGATGGCAATATTCTCCGATATAGTGGAAAAATTCTTAGAGATTTTTATGGATGATTTTTCAGTTTTCGGTGATTCTTATGATGAATGTCTGCTGAATCCGGCCAAAGTTTTACAAAGATGTGAGGAGACAAATCTTGTTTTAAACTGGGAGAAGTGTCACTTTATGGTCAAGGAAGGTATTGTCTTAGGTCATAAAATTTCAAAACATGGACTTGAAGTGGACAACGCAAAAATTGAAGTTATTGAAAAACTGCCCCCTCCTACTACAGTGAAACATATTAGAAGTTTCCTTGGGCATGCTGGATTCTATCAAAGATTTATCAAAGATTTCTCCAAGATAGCAAAGCCGCTGTGTACTCTCTTGGAGAAAGATGCTGTTTTCGCCTTACCGAAGAATGTTTAAAAGCATTTGCAGAGTTAAAGGAGCGATTGATTTCAGCTCCAATCATGGTTACTCTAGATTGGAATTCACCATTTGAGCTTATGTGCGACGCAAGCAATTTTGCTGTTGGAGCTGTTTTGGGGCAGAGAAGGAACAAAATCTTTCATCCCATCTATTATGCTAGTCGAACTCTAAATGGTGCCCAGCTGAATTACACGGTGACTGAAAAAGAATTGTTGGCCATTGTCTTTGCTGTTGACAAATTTAGATCTTATTTGGTGGGTACTAAAGTAATTGTGTTTACGGATCATTCTGCCATTAAGTATCTCATTGCAAAGAAAGATTCAAAGCCAAGGCTAATAAGATGGGTGCTGTTACTTCAAGAGTTTGATATGGAAATTCGGGACGGAAGAGGCACCGAAAATCGGGTGGCAGACCATCTATCCAGACTTGAGCAGAATTTAGAGTCTCATTCAGCCTTCATTCCAATTCAAGAATCGTTTCCAGATGAACAAGTCCTTAAGGTACAAAATTTACAACCACTTCCTTGGTTTGTTGATTTTGCTAATTTTTTGGCAAGTGGTGTTCTTCCTCCCGATCATACAGGGCAGCAGAGGAAGAAGTTCTTTCACGATGTATGATGTGTTATTTGAGTTATATATAATAATAAAAATAATAAAAATAATAAAAATAATCGAATAAATAATACTAAAAATAATAAGAATCTTCAATATTAAAATAGATTTGTCACTTAATAAAATAACTCAATTAGGCAGAGCACCTATCGAAATAGTTTAGTAAATAAGGTGATATTCGGATTTTAAATTTATAAAAATCATTTTTCCCTAAGACTTCTATTAAATTCTAGTGTGGAAAATATAATCAAACTAATTATGAATATGATTTGTGAATAAGGATCATTCAACAAGTAAATCAACCAATATCAAGAATGATAAGATTGATTTCTAAATCCTAGAAAGCAAAGTAAAGAACAATGTAAAGAATAAAGCAAGTAAAAAGGTTGGGAGGAATTCTTTGTAAAATATAGGTGAGATAAGAGGATACAAAATACCAAGTATAGGATAATCTTGGATCTAGTATCATAGCTCCACCAAATTCAAGTCTAAAGTAGAATCTCTTCCATACGGATCGTGGCAAGAAATTCCTAGATTAAGAACACTTGAATGTTGACAAGATCAAATCTCCCATCAATCATCCTGGTCCGGTCCATCAATAGGAAACTAATCACATCAACTTGGCACTAATCGTATATCCCTGGTCCGGCCTAACAATTAGTGTTAATCTGAACCACAATCTCAAATCAAAGCTTGTACTAAAGATAAAATTCAGATCTAAAGTCATCAATGAAATTGCAATTCGAATTAATAAAACCACAATCATTCCATCCAAGAACATCACAATATCTCAAGTAATTTGTAAAATAAAACCAACCAAATCTACCTATAAGAAATGTAGAAATGAGAATTCCTAAGGTTGGTTAACTAATTACAAAGAATAACATGGAATAATAGAAGAAAAGGGGAAAGTGAAACATAGACATTAAACCTTCTTCCTCTTCAACTCCTTCTCTTGATTCTTCTTTGCTTCTTCAACTTGGATCTTCAATTTGTGTAGCCCAAATACCCTAGAATATATTCAGTAAATTTCCTTACGGATCGAGGCAAACCTACCAAATTAATCCCAAGATACTCAATACTACAACAAGTAGAGAGTAATCTCTAAGAAAATTGGAAAATCAAAGTATAGATCTCTCTCTAAGTTCTACCAAACCTTTACAATTACTTAACAATTCAGCCTAATCAAACCTCTATCCAACCTTAATTAATGGTAAAAATCCCAATATTTATAGATAACCAAAACAGGGGTAAAATAGGAATTTTACACAAAAATCTCTAAAATCTCGGAACAGAGCCATACACGGGCTCGGTGGTATACGTAACACGGGCTTAGTGACGGGTTTATACCTGAGCGCGTGTTCTTATGGCCGTGTTGTTCCTTCTTACTGGTCGTGTTCATTAACCGAGCACGTGTTCCTTAGCTTGGCAGGGCGTGTTCCGTCTTCATGAAGGGCGTGTTCTTGGACTGAGCACGTGTTGCTGGACTGGATTTGTATATCTTTCCGGAAATTGCATATTTAGTCCCTAAACTTTGCTCTTTTGATCAATTAACTCCACAAACTTCCTGAAAACAGAATTATCACAATTAAGTGCACAATTAACATATTTATCTCAATTTACTCTAATAATCCTCAACAATTATGCACAATTACCCTTCAAAAACATTATCAAATTTAGCGTTATCAATGTAAAAAGCTATTTTGGGAGGAACCATACTTGTTCAAACATTGTGCCGACCAAATGATAAGAAGATGCGTTGTAGAAAATGAAGTGGCTGAAATTTTATTTCACTGTCACAATGCTCCTTATGGTGGACACTTTGGAGGTGCTCGAACTGCAACTAAGGTGCTACAATCGGGTTTTTATTGGATTTCACTAATCAAAGATGCTCATGCCTATGTAGCTCAATGTGATCAATGTCAAAGGGTTGGAAATATATCTAGAAGAAATGAAATGCCTTTGACTAACATTTTGGAGGTGAGAGTTATTTGATGTGTGGGGAATAGATTTCATGGGACCCTTTCCTCCTTCTTTTGGAAATTTATACATTCTGGTAGCGATTGATTATGTTTCTAAATGGGTTGAGGCTGTTGCATGTCCTACCAATGATTCTAAAGTGGTGCTCAAGTTTTTGCATAAGAACATATTCACTCCTTCGAACACCAAGGGCTCTCATAAGTGATGAAGGTACTCATTTTGTGAATAAATGGTTAGGAAGTTTGTTAGCCAAGTACAATGTCAAGCATAAGATAGCCCTACCTTATCATCCTCAAACCAATGGTCAAGTCGAATTATCAAATAGGGAGATAAAGGGTATTCTTGAG
>JAHSUH010005202.1:0-32729 GCA_025388415.1 Cynanchum wilfordii
TCATTGTTCTTTCTTCTCGAGGGTAGGGTTGAGCTTCCACCATAAGGGATACCCTATAGTTTAGTTGAGGGGAGTGATAGCTGAAGATCTTTAGAGCGAGATAAAGATCTGGAGTACAAGTCTCGGCGAGGTCCGGAGGATTAAGCCAGTCCGTGGAAGCAGTGAGAGCAACACGACAACTTTCTCTTTCCTTTTCTTTTCGTTCTTGTATTACTTTTCCTTTATATGCTATGATTCTGTGTCTTAAGATACTCTTTATTTTGATTGATTGATTGATTAATGATTTATATATTTCTGGAAAGGATTAGTTTTTAATATACATTGTGAATTGCTTATTGTTTTACGCTTTCGATTTAATTCTCGTATTGAGTTTATGCTATGAAACTTAGGTTGATGCATGATACTACAATAGTTAATTGAATTGACGGATTTTTAATGAGTCCCCACCATAGGAGATTTAATAGATTTCCAGATTTGGACTAATAACTTGTGGCCACCATACTGAGGTTAGGAAGCCTAATAATCTCGGGTTTGGAATCAATGCATATCTTAAGATTATGTTGTTGAATTGACGCCTCAATAGCTAATCTAAAAATGTTTGGGATTACTTGCAACCACTATATTGAGGTAATCATTCTAGATAACTCGGGTATGGTAGTAAGACAATTCGAATTCATAATTGCCTTATATCCGCTTGCAAGCTACACATTCGAACATTGTTCAACTTAATTAATCATACGTACTTCATTAGAGATCTTAGCTAATTATCTTTCCATTCTTGTTTTAAATATTCTTTAAATATTCTTTAAACAAACATATCTGAATTGAATGGACACATAGGACTAATTCCCTGAACCTTAAAGATTGTCATAATTGGTAGAAACTAACCAGCCGTCACCAACGTTCCCGAGGATACGATATTTATAAATTTAAAATCGTAGTACTCCCGTGTTACTATCTACATGCAATAGGTACTCTGCCTTAGTTTTGTTTGAGTATGTGACACTATTTTGTGAGATTATTTGCTTTATATGATACTATATTTACTCACTCAAAACACACACCAATTAATTAATGAATTATACATTTTCGGAAAGGATACGTTTTAATATACATTATGAATTGCTTATTATTTTACGCTTTCGATTTGATTCTCGTATTGAGTTTATGCTATGAAACTTAGGTTGATGCATGATACTACAATAGTTAATTAAATTGACGGTTTGTTAAGGAGACCCAACCGTAGGAAATTTAATGATTGTCAGATTAGGACTAATAACTTACAGCGACCGTACTGAGGTTAGGCATCCTAATAATCTTGGGTTTGGAATTAATGCAAATATTAAGGTTATGTTATTAAATTGACGCCTTAATAACTAATCTAAAAAAGGTTTAGGATTACTTACAACGACCAGTATTGAGGTAATCATTCTAAACAACTCGGGTATGATAGTAAGATAATTCGAATTCATAATTGCCTTAGATCCGCTTGCAAGCTACACATTCGAACACTGTTCAACTTAATTAATCATACGTACTTCATAAGAGATCTTAGTCAATTATTTTCCATTCTTGTCTTAAATATTCTTCAAACAACATATTTGAATTCAATGGACACATAGGATTATTCCCCAAACCTTAAAGATTGTCATAAATGGTAGAAACTAACCAGCCGTTACCAACGTTCCCGAGGATACGATATTTATAAAATTTAAAATTGTGGTTCTCCCGTGTTACTATCTGCATGCGATAGGTACTCTGCCTTAGTTGTGTTTGATTATGTGACACTGTTTTGTGAGATTATTTGTTTGATATGATACTATATTTTACTCACTCAAAACACACACCAAGAGTCTATATTTGCTACAATTGTTAAATTATGTTGAGAGTTTTGTCCTGTGGTTTGCCGATATTGCTAACTATCTTGCTGTTAAAGAAATTCCCAATGATAAGAATTATCAACAAAAGAAGAAATTCTTCGTTGATTTGAAACATTACTATTGGGAAGATCCTTTCTTGTTTCGTATTTGTGCAGATCAAATTATTAGAAGGTGTGTATCCGGAGAAGAATGCACGAAAATCATAGATCACTGTCACAAGGGACCTACTAGGGGCCATTTAGCTGCCAATAACACTGCAAGGAAGGTGATAACTCGATTTTATATCGTGTTTTTATACATTAATTGTGTTCAATTCGAGTTAATTGGATTTAATTGAATGGAAATTACGCAAATTCTTTCTGTTTTTGATTTCGGAAGTTTTAGGGACCAAAATTGAAGAAAGGAAGAAATCAGGGACTAAAAGTGCAATTTTTGGAAAAAAAGGATCAACACGGGCGTGTTGATGGCCGTGTTGAGCCCGTGTTGATGATACGCGACACGAGCGTGTTCCTGCCCGTGTTGCGGCCCGTGTTTAAGGCAATTTTGGCGCAATTCAATGTCCCACATGGAAATTTTACCTCTTTTCAACTCTATTTCACTCCTATAAATAAATGCACTCCCCCAGTTGTTGAAGCACACCAGAATCACTCAAAACAGGAGCATTTCCGAGTTCCTAGCCAATAGGAATTTCGTGATAAGCTTCATCTAGTTTTCAGTTTTCATTATTTTTCTTTCTTTTAGAGTGTAGGGGTTGAACCTCGACCGTAAGGAATATCCCTATAGTTTAGTGATTTAAATATCCCTCGACCCTATACTCTTTATTTTGATTGATTGATTAATGATTTATATATTCTCGGGAAGGATATGTTTTAATATACATTATGAATTGCTTATTGTTTTACGCTTTCGATTTAATTCTCGTATTAAGTTTATGCTATTAAACTTAGGTTGATGCATGATACTACAATGGTTAATTAAATTGACGATTTGTTAATAAACCCGACCGTAGGAGATTTAATGAATTGCCATATTAGGACTAATAACTTACATCGACCGTACTGAGGTTAGGCATCCTAATAATCTTGGGTTTGGAATTATTGCAATTCTAAAGGTTATGTTATTAAATTGACGCCTTAATAACTAATCTAAACAGGTTTAGGATTACTTGCAACGACCAGTATTGAAGTAATCATTCTAGACAACTCGGGTATGGTAGTAAGATAATTCGAATTCATAATTGCCTTAGACCCATTTGCAAATTGAGCTTTCGAACATTGTTCACCTTAATTAATCATACGTACTTCATTAGAGATCTTAGCTAATTATCTTTCCATTCTTATTTTAAATATTTTTTAAACAAACATATCCGAATCGAATGGACACATAGGACTAATTTCCTGAACCTTAAAGTTTGTCATAATTGGTAGAAACTAACCAGCCGTTACCAACGTTCCCGAGGATACGATATTTATAAATTTAAAATCGTGGTACTCCCGTGTTACTATCCGCATGCGATAGGTACTCTGCCTTAGTTGTGTTTGATTATGTGACACCTGTTTTGTGAGATTATTTGCTTTATATGATACTATATTTTTACTCACTCAAAACACACACTAGATTTTTGGCGCGCGTGCGGGATGCAAAAATTCATAATATTTTTAAAATTCCTGATCAAAATTTTAGAAATTCTATGATTTGGTAACGGTAGTATCTATCCTTTATGATTTGATTACTGGAATTAGACGTCACTTTCCTAAGTATACGGTTTTCTAAATTGTTAATTTTAGAAATTATCTAGAATTAAATAATTAAGGTCATCTAGTTTTAGAAAATTCATTCCAAAACCATATTAGGAAAAACTCTAGAGATTATCTAGGGTCGATAAAAAAAAAAAAAAAAAAAAAAAAAAAAAAAATCATGCCTAATCTATCTTTGATATTATCAAAATTTGAAAATTTTCAACTTCATCGTGCGAGGATCCACTTGAATTGAAACCGAAAGGGCTGAACAACCCATTTCTAATATGGATTCCTAAGATGAAGGTACGGACTTCCTTGATTATAATTGCAAATCTCAGTAAGGAACAAAAGAGATTGATTCCGGATGCACTAAAAGAGGTACAAAAGAGCTTTTGCTTACGATCACGACAATCCAGGTATCAATCCTAGCCTTTGCTCTTATACATGTTCTATTGTTTTTTGGATAGTTGTTCTAGCTATATTATTTCTTAACATGATAAGAGAGTTTAAGGGAGTTTATAGATGATTTCCTATGATGTATATACGTTCATGCATTGTTTGTGATATCTAGAATCTATGTTTTAAAGATGCATGAAAACTACGCATATGCTTAACTGGAAAAGTTATTCCTTTTGTGTTTAATAAGGCATTTTTGCATGAATTTTATTAAAGGAATTCTTTCACTATTGCACTCATTATAACATCCCACTGATTGAAATTTGTAATATGACATGTGATGTTAGTAAATATGCAGTAGGAGTTGTTTGAGGACAAAGGTATGTTATGAATGTCTAAATGATATACTATGCTAACTGTTGTATATGCATTTGATATATTTGACACCCTGCACTATTATGTACATTGATCACTCTACACTCACTTGTTGAATTATAAAGCATTTTGTGTACATTGGATGGAATGCTAAAATTGAATGAATTTGATAAATATGGAAATTCAATGAACTTTAAACAGAAAAATAGGATTTGGCATGATAGACAATTTAGAAGAATTTCAACTTGAGGATACAATGTTATTATATTCACATTTGAGAACATTTTCGGGATGTTTTAAAGCTATTGGACAAACTCTTTCGTTATTAACAAGTCTCGCTATGGGAGCTTGTGAAGTATTGAATGAGGATGAAACATCATTCAAGGTGAACAAATAGAAGTTGAAATTTTACAGGGAATTGTCGAAGAAATCGAACATGTAGTCCTTCCGAGGAGGAAAGGCGTCTAGCTTAATGACAATAAAGAAGCGCTTATAGGGAGGCAACCCTATATTTTTGTTTTCGTTGTTTTGTTTTGTTTTGTTTTTCTTGTTCTTGTTTTTCTTTGTTTGTCTTTTGTTTGTGTGCTTTTTTTAAAGGTGTCTTATGTGGTTTTTGGCGTAATTTATGTCTACTCTGTTTATTTAGAAATTGGATGCTCCGAATAAGATTTTCACGTTTATTTAAGAGACTGAATGTCTAGTTTTGGACTACTATGCTTACTTGAGTAGATTCCGGAAGTTCCAGACAGTTATATATGTGCTAAATGATCATAGCATGATAGAAACTGGATGTTCCAACATAGGGATTACACTGTTTAATTAAATAGATGTTGGATGTTCCGGATAAGATATTGTTGTGTCAATTGATGTATTGAGTGAATAATGAATGTTCCAAGTAGAAATTTTACTGCATATAAATTGTTTGGAACACATTAGCTTTAAAAATGGTAGAATTGGATTGTGCATGTGCACTGCACGACCGTGTTCATAGCTATTCATTACTCTATCCCCTATTTATCTCTAAATTCACTCAACTCTCTTTCTCTATCTATGTATACATATAGTTGCTACCTTGCAGCTGTGACACTGAAGAGAGTTCATCCTCCACCGATCGCTATCTCGATTTATTCATTTAAAATATTTCAAGTAGATCGGAACGTAGCTACTGAACGCTACAACTCATTTATGAGAGGATTAGTACATCATGGCGGAAGAATTGATTAGGAGACCCTTGCAATTCTTGAGTTGAATGCATAGATGAATTAATTGATGCATACTCTATAAATGCATCTTTAATGCGGAAGAGCTACTTACGAGGTACTAGTATGTAAATCTTTCATACTTTTTGAGCATCATAAAAATTCTATTTCTTTTAGACTTGGTGGATATGATCATGATTTGAGTATGAAGAGTTTAGAATTGTCCTTAAAATCTATTTGGGACCATATCATTGTGTATCATTCTGTTCATCTTAGAAGGTCAAAAGCTTCTGTTTCTCATTCTGAGCTTAATTGTTTGCATGTTATGCTTGCATGCTATTAATAGAAAAGAGAATATAGAAGTAATTAATGCCATAGACATAAATGAGTTATCACATGTTTTTAGACGTATTCCTGTGGACATGATTAGAATATTCGCTTTGAACTGCTAAGGAATATGCTACTAACACTCGTGAAAGTGTTTTGAGACATAACATCATTAGAGTTGCTAGATTTCTTGGTATAGATATTGCAGCCGCAACTCTCGATATGGAAAGCACATCTCTTTCACTTGTGACCATCACTACCCTCCGGAACATGGACAGACATACAAGTTGAGGGTATATGAATATCTACCGAGGATGAGGTTCCATCACCGCACCACCACACCGCCACATCATTTCGATTTCAGCACCACCGCAACCACCTGGATACCTAGTTTTTCTTCTTTCCCCTTTTTCTTGTTTTCTTTTTCATTTTTGTTCTTTTTGCTTTGTTCTCTTGTTGGTGTTTTCTATTTTAGGATATTACTTAGTTTTGGGCATCTATCGAATCTTCTTTGTTTTATTGTGCTTAGATGTTTTGATTAAGTGTGGGGTACTCGTTTTTCACCTACCTTTAACACCGAGGACAGTGTTCATTTTAAGTGTGGGGTAGGGGTGAATTTTCTGGTTTTCTAGGCTAAATTTTTCGAATTTTCTCAAATTTCCTAGCAATTTCAAACTTTTGTGCTACTTAAGAAAAATTTTTAAGCTTTTGAAGTTGATTTACTCCGCCTATGATAAAAACTACTTGTTTGATTGCTAGAGTCTTGAGGATTGAGTTTGATTTATTCGTAAAGATTTGATGCTAGTCTAGTTGTAGGAAATCCCTGTTATCTTGAGCACATCTATTTTGACAAAATTTTTTGATTAGTGGATTACTTTTGGACTTTTAGGTAAATAGTGTTAGACCATCTAGATGTTGTGATAAGCTGTTATGGTGACTTGATAGGGGTTTGAGAACCATGCCACTAGTTTATTTTTCTGTCATTTATTTTAATAAGGGTAGTTTGCGAGTGTTCTTTGCTACGTAGGAACCACTCCTGAAGGGAATTGAATGCCCGGTGCCCTAAGGTCTTTGAGGTCCTGGGAGCCACCGGAGTAAGACCTGCTATAAAGAGAATAATAAGTGTGGCATTGTGACTTGATCCCTAGATGGTTAATTATAATTAGCTGTTGTGACGTCTAAGTGATCAACATACTATCTTTCTACTAGTTTGAAGGGAAGTCCATTGTTTGGATGATGAGTCAAATTACAACACACACCACACCCGGGGAGATTCTATGATTAGATGTGTGTTGATTTAATATGGATATTTTGAATTATTTTTTTCTTGATTTGCACATGATACATTTGATGAGGCATTAGGAGTAATTCACTCTTTGATAAGCTTGCTAATTTGGAAATGTATTTGACAAGTTTGAATTGTTGAGATTTTGTGAACACTTTTCGAGCCTAGTTGATGGGCATGATTAGTTGAGTTATATGTGTTTTCTTGGACTATATTTAGTAGTTTGCTTGAGGACAAACAAAAGATTAAGTGTGGGTATTTGATAACTCGATTTTATATCGTGTTTTTATACATTAATTGTGTTCAATTCGAGTTAATTATGGAGTTAATTGGATTTAATTGAATGGAAATTACGCAAATTCTTTCCGTTTTTGAGTTCGAAGTTTCAGGGACCAAAATTGAAGAAAGGAAGAAATCGGGGACTAAAAGTGCAATTTTTGGAAAAAAAAAGATCAACACGGGCGTGTTCCTGCCCGTGTTGTTGCTGGTGTTCTTGCTTGCACGGCGTTTTGATGGCCGTGTTGAGCTCGTGTTGATGATACGCGACACCGGGGGTGTTGCAGCCCGTGTTCAATGCAATTTTGGCGCAATTCAATGTCCCACATGGAAATTTTACCTCTTTTCAACTCTATTTCTCTCCTATAAATAGATGCACTCCCCCGTTGTTGAAGCACACACGGAATCACTCGAAGCAGGAGCATTTCCGAGTTCCTAGCCAATAGGAATTTTGTGATAAGCTTCAACCTAGTTTTCAGTTTTCATTATTTTTCTTTCTTCTCGAGTATAGGGGTTGAACTTCGATCGTAAGGAATATCCCTATAGTTTAGTTGAGAGGAAGTGATCTCTGAAGATCTTTAGAGCGAGATAAGGATACGGAGCACAAGTCTCGGCGAGGTCCGGAGGATTAAGCCAGTCCTTGGAAGCAGTGAGAGCAACACGACAACTTTCTCTTTCCTTTTCTTTTCGTTCTTGTATTTCTTTTCCTTTATATGTTATGATTTTGTGTCCTAAGATACTCTTTATTTTGATTGATTAATGATTTATATATTCCCGAGAAGGATATGTTTTAATATACATTATGAATCGCTTATTGTTTTACGCTTTCTATTTAATTCTTGGATTGATATTATGAAACTTAGGTTGATGCATGATACTACAATAGTTAATTAAATTGACGATTTTTTAATGAAACCCGACCGTAGGAGATTTAATGAGTTGCCAAATTAGGACTAATACCTTACAGCGCCCGTATTGAGGTTAGACAACTTAATAATCTTGGGTGTGGAATTAATGCAAATCTTAAGGTTATGTTATTAAATTGACGCCTTAATAACTAATCTAAAAAGATTTAGGATTACTTACAACGACCAGTATTGAGGTCATCATTCTAGACAACTTAGGTATGGTAGTAAGATAATTCAAACTCATAATTGCCTTAGATCCATTTGCAAATTGAACTTTCGAACATTCTTCACCTTAATTAATCATACGTACTTCATTAGAGATCTTAGCTAATTATCTTTCCATTCTTGTTTTAAATATTCTTTAAACAAACATATCTGAATCGAATGGACACATAGGACTAATTTCCTGAACCTTAAAGTTTGTCATAATTTGTAGAAACTAACCGCCGGTTACCAACGTTCCCGAGGGATACGATATTTATAAATTTAAAATCGTGGTACTCCGTGTTACTATCTGCATGCGATAGGTACTCTGCCTTAGTTGTGTTTGATTATGTGACATTGTTTTGTGAGATTATTTGCTTTATATGATACTATATTTTTACTCACTCAAAACACACACCGGAAGGTGTTAGAAGCCGGATTCTCTTGGCCCACGATCTTCAAGGACGTTGTATCCCACATACGGGTTTGTGATGCATGTCAAAGAACATGTAACATTTCTTCTAAGGATGGTATGCCCCAAAGAGGAATTAAAAGTGTTGAAATTTTTTATATTTAGGGTATAGACTTTATGGGACCATTTCCTTCTTCATATGGAAATAAATACATTTTAGTAGCCGTTGAATATTTTTCTAAATGACCGAGGCTCGGGCATTACCTATTAACGATGCTAAAGTTGTGTGCGATTTCCTAGAAAATTATTTGTTAGATTTGGTTGTCCAAGAGCTTTAATAAGTGACAGAGGAACTCACTTTTGCAACTCCTCGGAGAGAATGTAATGAAAAGATATGGAGTTCATCACAAGCTTTCCCTTGCCTATCATCCACAAACGAATGGGCAAGTTGAGGTAACCAACGAGGGTATAAAAAGGATTTTAGAGAAAACTGTAGGTATACATAGAAAAGATTGGTCTAGAAATCTTGATGATGCATTATGGATTTAGGATTGCATTTAGAACATCTACAGGGATTTTCTCCTTACCATTTAGTTTATGAAAAAGCATGCCACTTACTCGTAGAAATAGAACATAAAGCATATTGGGTATTGAAAAAGTGAAATCTAGATGATGAGCTAATTGGAAAAGATAGGATGTTGCAAATAAATGAGCTTGATGAATGGAGATATAATGCATATGAGAATTCTTTGAATTTCAAAATGAAAAGTAAAATTGTCCATGATAAGAAACTCGGAAGTTTAAAGAATTTTCAACCTGGTAACAAAGTGTTATTATTTAACTCCCGTTTAAGAATGTTTCCGGGAAAATTGCGTAGCTTTTGGTCAAGTCTATTTACTATCAAAGTAGTATCACCCTATGGAGCTTGTGAAATAGAGGATACAGATGAGAAAATTTTCAAGGTAAATGGTCAAAGGTTAAAATTCTACAAATAACCATTTGAGGTGGGCAATACAGAGGAATATTTCGATTGATAGAAGGCCGTCCAGCTAAACGACAAAAACGAAGCGCTTTCGGGGGAGGAAACCTTGTGTTTGTTTTGTTTTCCCTTTTTCTGTTTTATTTATTTCATTTTTGCTTCATTTAATTCTTTTCTATCTTGTTTTTTGTTTTTCTATTTTTAGGTCACTACTTAGTCTTAAACATCTTTCTTCTTTACTTTGTCTTATATGTTCATAGATGTTTTAGATTACGTGTGGGGTGTTTCATCTAAACCTACCAACAACACCGAGGATAGTGTTCATTTCAAGTGTGGGGTAGGGGTGAATTTCTGGGGCTAAATTTTTTGAATTTTCTCGAATTTTATGGCAATTTTAAACTTTTTGGGATATCGATAAACTTTTGAAGCATGATTTACTCGCCTATGATAAAAACTATTTGTTTGATTGTAAGAGTCTTGAGGATTGAGTTTGATTTATTCATAGAAACTTGATGCTAGTCTAGTTGTAGGAAATCCCTGTTATCTAGAGCACATCTATTTTGGCAAAATTGTTTGATTGATGGATCACTTTTTGACTTTTAGTTAAATAGTATTAGACCATCTAGATGTTGTGATAGTTGTTATGGTGACTTGATAGGAGTTTGAGAAGCATGGCACTTAGGAATAAGGGTAGTTTTAATAAGTGTAGTTTGCAAGTGTTCTTTGCTACTTAGGAATCACTCCTGAAGGGAATTGAATGTCCGGTGCCCTAAGGTCTTTGAGGTCTGGGAGCCACCGGAGTGAGACCTGCTACAAGGGTAGCTAGCTAAATTTAACATGGTTAAGTAAACACTTATACCCACTGCATTGAAAAGAAAATATATATATATATATATATATATATATATATATATGTTCGAAAAAAAAAAGAAAAAAAAAGAGAGAGTAATAAGTGTGGCATTGTGACTTGATAGATGGTTAATTATAATTAGCTGTTGTGATGTCTAAATGATCAACATACTATCTTTCTACTAGTTTGAAGGGAAGTCTGTTGTTTGGATGATGAGTCGATTAGAACACACACTACACCTACCGGAGATTCTATGATTAGATGTGTGTTGATTTAATATGGATATTTTGAATTATTTCTTCTTGATTTGCACATGATACATTTGATGAGGCATTATGAGTAATTCACTCTTCCATTCTGATTTCTGAACAGTTTGAATTGTTGAACACCTAGTTATATGTGTTTTCTTGGACTATATTTAGTAGTTTGCTTGAGGACAAGCAAAAGACTAAGTGTGGGGTATTTGATACGGTTTTATATCATGTTTTTATACATTAATTGTGTTCAATTTGAGTTAATTATAGAGTTAAATGGACTTAATTGAATGGAAATTACGCAATTTCTTTCCGTTTACGATTTCGAAGTTTTAGGGACCAAAATTGAAGAAAGGAAGAAACCGGGGACTAAAATTGCAATTTTTGGTGCAACATGGGCGTGTTGGAGACACATGATACGGGCATTTTGAAGGCAACTTGGGCGTGTTTCAATGTCCCACATTGATATTTTACTTCTTTTCAACTCTATTTCACTCCTATAAATAGATGCACTCCCTCGGTTGTTGAACCACACCGGAATCACTCGGAACAGGAGCATTTCCGAGTTTCTAGTTAATAGAAATTTCGTGATAAGCTCCATTCGAGTTTTCACTTTTCGTTTTTCTTTCTTTCTTTCCCTATAGTTTAGTTGAGGGGAGTGATAGTTGAAGATCTTTAGAGCGAGTGATGAGCTATTTTTGTATATAAAAATAGTATAAATAATCGAATAAAATAGTACTAAAAATAATAAGAAATCTCAAGAATAAAATAGGTTTGTCACTTAGATAATAAACTCACCTAGGCAGAGTACCTATCGTATAGTTTAGTAAATAAAAGTAAGTATCAAGATTTTAATATTTATAAAAATTGTTTTCCCCAAGACGTGTATTATGAAATAGTGTGGAAAAATATAATTAGGTCAACTATGATAATGTTTTGGAATTATGAATCAATCTCAAGTAATTCAACCAAAATCAAGAGTGATAACATTGAATTCTAATTTCCTAGATAGCAAAGTAAAACAAAGTAAAGTAGATGGAAAGCAAGTAATATGGATGGTAGAAACTATAGGGAAAATCATAGGTAAAATGGAGGATACAAACTACTAAGGGCAAGATTAATCATGAATTAACTATCATAATCTCACCAAATTCAAGTCTAAAGATGAACTTCCCCAATACAGTTCGTTGCAAGAAATTCATAAATGAAGAACACTTGAATGTTGACAAGATCAAATCTCCTATCAATCATCCCGATTCCGGTCCATCAATAGGAAACCTAACCACATCAACTTGGCACTAATCGTATATCCCGGTTCCGGCCTAACAATTAGTGTTAACCCTAAACCACAATTCC
The DNA here is from genome assembly GCA_025388415.1 of Cynanchum wilfordii. Classification (NCBI taxonomy): domain Eukaryota; kingdom Viridiplantae; phylum Streptophyta; class Magnoliopsida; order Gentianales; family Apocynaceae; genus Cynanchum; species Cynanchum wilfordii. Next base: position 12,441 of record JAHSUH010005202.1, read on the forward strand.
AAATCAAAGCTCAAACTATAGATAAAATTCAGATCCAAAGCTAAGATAGAAATTGCAATTGAAATTAATAAAACTACAACAATCATCAATGAAAATCATAAAATGCCCAAAGTAATAAGTAACATAAAACCAACCATTTCTACCGATATGTCGATTTATATCATGTTTTTAAGGGGTAATTATGTTTAATTTAAAGTCTAATTAGACTTAATTAAATGGAAATTACGCAAATTTGCTCTATTTTCGCTTTTTGGAAGTTTCAGGACTGAAATTGAAGAAATAAATAAATCGGGGACTAAAGTGCAATTTTTGGAAAAAAGGTTCAACACGGGCGTGTTCCTACCCGTGTTGCACTTGGCACGGGCGTGTTGAGCCCGTGTTGAAGACTGTGTGTGTTTTTTGAATGAGTAAAATATAGTATCATATAAAGTAAATAATCTCACAAAACAGTGTCACAAAATCAAACACAACTAAGGCAGAGTACCTATCGCATGTAGATAGTAACACGGGAGTACCACGATTTTAAATTTATAAATATCGTATCCACGAGAACGTTGGTGACGGCTGGTTAGCTTCTATCAATTATGACAATCTTTAAAGTTCAAGGAATTAGTCCTATGTGTCCATTCAATTCAGGATATGTTTGTTTAAAGAATATTTAAAACAAGAATGAAAAACAATTAACTAAGATCTCTAATGAAGTACGTATGATTAATTAAGTTGAACAATGGTTCGAATGTGTAGCTTGCAAGCGGATCTAAGGCAATTATGAATTCGAATTATCTTACTACCATACATGAGTTATCTAAAATGATTACCTCAATACTTGGTCGTTGTAAGTAATCCTAAACCTTTTTAGATTAGTTATTAAGGCGTCAATTTAATAACATAACCTTAAGATTTGCATTAATTCCAAACCCAAGATTATTAGGATGCCTAACCTCAGTACGGTCGCTGTAAGTTATTAGTCCTAATCTTGCAACTCATTAAATCTCCTACGGTCGGGATTTATTAATAAATCGTCAATTTAATTAACTATTGTAGTATCATGCATCAACCTAAGTTTCATAGCATAAACTCAATACCCTTATGGTTGAGTAGATTCTCAAAAATTATCCTCATAGTTAAATATTTTCTAGTTTTTATATTTTTCTTATTAGCTTTAAGGTTTGAGCCTCAACCATAAGGGAGAGCTCTATAGCTTAGTTGAGGGGTAGGATACTAGAAGATTTCTTGGGCAAGACAAGGAGGAAGGCTGATAGGGTTCGAGAAGAATCGGAGGTCAAGTCCCGCCGTCGAAGTAGTGAGAACCAGATGACAACTTTTCTTTTCCCTCTTCTCAAGTCTATTATTTTTCGTTCTTTATTTACTCTATCTCTGTCTCATGGGATTCTTTTATTATTAATGATAAAATTAGAGTTATTATTAATTTCCCGGGAAGGATACTGTTTGTGATTATCATTGCGATTATTATTGCTTTATGCTTTCAACTTAGTTTCTTATCCAATTTATGCCTTGACACATAGGTTTGCATCTAGTTGAGTATATAATTGGAATAATTATTAATTGACGGTTTGTTAAGGAGACTCGACCATAGGAGAATTAATGAATTGCCGGATTAGGTGTAATAACTTGCATCGACCATAATGAGGTAAGGTAGCCTAATAATCTCGAGTTAGTAATCAATGCAAATCTTAAGATTAACTTATTAAATTGATGACTTAATAATTAATCTACAAAGGTTTAGGATTATTTACAATGACCCGTATTGAGGTAATCACATTAGTAATCTATTAAATCTCCTATGGTGGGGACTCATTAACAAACCTTCAATTCAATTAACTATTGTAGTATCATGCATCAACCTAAGTTTCATAGCATAAACTCAATACGAGAATCAAATCGAAAGCGTAAAACAATATGTAATTCACAATGTATATTAAAACGTATCCTTTCTGGAAATATATAAATCATTAATCAATCAATCAAAATAAAGAGTATCTTAGGACACAAAATCATAACATATAAAGGAAAAGTAACACAGGAATGTAAAGACAAGGAGAGAGAAAGTTGTCGTTTTGCTCTCACTGCTTCCACGGACTGACTTAATTCTCAAGATCTCGCCAAAACTTGTACTCCGGATCCTTATCTCGCTCAAGAGATATTCAAAGATCACTCCCTCTCGACTAAACTATAGGGTATCCCTTATGGTCGAGGCTCAACCCTACACTCGAGAAGAAAGAAAAAATGAAAACCGAAAACTCGATTGGAGCTTATCGCGAAGTCTCTATTAGCTAGAAACTCGGAAATGCTCCTGTTCCGAGTGATTTTGGTGTTTTTCAACAATTGAGGGGGTGCATCTATTTATAGAGGTGAAGCAGAGCTGAAAAGCAGTGAAATTTCAAAGTGGGACATTCAAATGCACCAAAGCTGCCTTCAACACGCCCGTGTTGAAACAATTGCAATTTAATCCCTAATTTCTTCCTTTCTTCAATTTTGGTCCCTGAAACTTCCGAAATCGAAAAAATAAATAATTTGCGGAATTTCCATTCAATTAAGTCCAATTAACTCCATAATTAACTCGAATTGAACACAATTAATGTATAAAAACATGATATAAAATCGAGTTATCAAATACCCCACACTTAGTCTTTTGTTTGTCCTCAAGCAAACTACTAAATATAGTCCAAGAAAACACATATAACTCAGCTCATCATGTTCATCAATTAAGCACAGGAGGTTCAACAATTCAAACTGTTCGGAAAATCAGAATGGACTATCAAAGAGTGAATTACTCATAATGCCTCATCAAATGTATCATGTGAAAATCAAGAAGAAATAATTCAAAATATCCATATTAAATCAACACACATCTAATCATAGAATGCCTCGGGTGCGGTGTGTGTTCTAATCGACTCATCATCCAAACAAACGACTTCCCTTCAAACTAGTAGAAAGATAGTATGTTGATCACTTAGACGTCCACTGACTAATTATAATTAACCATCTATGGATCAAGTCACAATGCCACACTTATTACTCTTTTTTATATATATATATATATATATATATATACTTTTTTTTCCATAAATATATATTTTTTTCTCAATGCAGTGGGTATATATTTTTTTCTCACTCCGGTGGCTCCCATACCTCAAAGACCTTAGGGCACCGGGCATTCAATTCCCTTCGGGAGTGATTCCTAAGGAGCAAAGAACACTTGCAAACTACCCTTATTAAAATAAATGACAGAAAAATAAACTAGTGGCATGCTTCTCAAACTCCTATCAAGTCACCATAACAACTATCACAACATCCAGGATGGTGTTATATTTATATATAAAAATAATATAAATAATTGAATAAAATAATACTAAATATAATAGGAATTCTCAAGATTAAAATAGAATTGTCACTAAGAAAATAAACTCAACTAGGCGGAGAACCTATCGAAATAGTTTAGTAAATAAAGGTAGTATTCCGATTTAAATATTTATAAAATTTTTTTAAGTGTGTGTTTTGAGTGAGTAAAAATATAGTATCATATAAAGCAAATAATCTCACAAAAGGTGTCACATAATCAAACACAACTAAGGCGGAATACCTATCGCATGCAAATAGTAACACGTGAGTACCACGATTTTAAATTTATAAATATCGTATCCTCGGGAACGTTTTAGTTTCTACCAATTATGACAATCTTTAAGGTTCGGGGAATTAGTCCTATGGGTCCATTCAATTCAGATATGTTGTTTAAAGAATATTTAAAACAAGAATAGAAAGATAATTAACTAAGATCTCTAATGAAGTACGTATGATTAATTAAGTTGAACAATGTTCGAAAGTTCAGTTTACAAACGGATCTAAGGCAATTATGAATTCGAATCGTCTTACTACCATACCCGAATTATCTAAAGTGATTACCTCAATATGGTTGTCGCAAGTAATCCTAAACCTTTGTAGATTAGTTATTAAGTCGTCAATTTAATAAGTTAATCTTAAGGTTTGTATTGATTATGAACTCGAGATTATTAGGGCCGCCTAACTTCAATATGGTTGCCGCAAGTTATTAGACCTAATCCGGCAATTCGCTAAATCTCCTATAGTTGGGACTCATTAACAATCCGTCAATTTAATTAACTATTGTAGTATCATGCATCTACCTAAGTTTCATGGCATAAACTCAATACGAGAATCAAATCGAAAGCGTAAAACAATAAGCAATTCATAATGTATATTAAAACGTATCCTTCCCGGGAATATATAAATCATTAATCAATCAATCAAAATAAAGAGTATCTTAGGACACAAAATCATAACATATAAAGGAAAAGAAATGCAAGAACGAAAAGAAAAGGAAAGAGAAAGTTGTCGTGTTACTCTCACTGCTTCTACGGGCTGGCTTAATCCTCCAAACATCGCCGAGACTTGTACTCCGGATCCTTATCTCTCTCAAGAGATATTCAAAGATCACTCCCTCTCAACTAAACTATAGGGTATCCCTTATGGTTGAGGCTCAACCCTACACTCGAGAAGGAAGAAAAATGAAAACTGAATCTCGACTAGAGCTTATCACGAAATTCCTATTGGCTAGGAACTCGGAAATGCTCTTGTTCCAGTGATTCGGTGTGCTTCAACAACCGGGGAGTGCATCTATTTATAGGAGTGAAATAGAGTTGAAAAGAGGTAAAATTTGCATGTGGGACAATGAATTGCGCCAAAAATGCCTTCAACACGGGCTGCAACACGGCCGAGAACACGCCCGTGTCGCGTATCATCAACACGGGCTCAACACAACCATCAACACGCCGTGCCAGCGCCACGGCAGCAACACGGGCAGGAACACACCCATGTTGATCCTTTTTTCCAAAAATTACACTTTTAGTCCCTAATTTCTTCCTTTCTTCAATTTTGGTCCCCTGAAACTTCGAAATAAAAAATAGAAAGAAATTGTGTAATTTCCATTGAATTAAATCCAATTAACTCCATAATTAACTTATAAAAATGCGATATAAAATCGAGTTATCAAATACCCCACACTTAGTCTTTTGCTTGTCCTCAAGCAAACTACTAAATATAGTCCAAGAAAACACATATAACTCAACTAACCATGTTCATCAATTAAGCACAGGAGGTGTTCAACAATTCAAACTTGTTTAGAAAATCGGAATGGACTATCAAAGAGTGAATTACTCCTAATGCCTCATCAAATGTATCATGTGCAAATCAAGAAGAAATAATTCAAAATATCCATATTAAATCAACACACATCTAATCATAGAATCTCCCCGGGTGTAGTGTGTGTTCTAATCGACTCATCATCCAAACAATAGACTTCCCTTCAAACTAGTAGAAAGATAGTATGTTGATCATTTAGACGTCACAATGACTAATTACAATTAACCATCTAGGGATCAAGTCACAATGCCACATTTATTACTCTCTCTTTTTTTATATATATATATACTCTTTTTTTTCAAACATATATATATATATATAATTTTTCTTTTCAATGCGGTGGGTATAAGCGTTTACTTAACCATGTTAACTTTAACTACCATTGTAGCAGGTCTCACTCCGGTGGCTCCCAGGACCTCAAAGACCTTAGGGCACCGGGCATTCAAATCCCTTCAGGAGTGATTCCTAAGTAGCAAAGAACACTTGCAAATAAAAAATAGAAAAAATAAATAGTGGCATGCTTCTCAAACTCCTATCAAGTTACCATAACAGCTATCACAACATCCAGATGGTCTAACACTATTTAACTAAAAGTCCAAAAGTGGTCCATCAGCCAAACAATTTCGCCAAAATAGATGTGCTCAAGATAACAGGGATTTCCTACAACTAGACTAGCATCAAGTTTCTATGAATAAATCAAACTCAATCCTCAAGACTCTTACAATCAAACAAATAGTTTTTATCATAGGCGGAGTAAATCATACTTCAAAAGTTTATCGGATATCCTAAAAAGTTTAAAATTGCCATAAAATTTTAGAAAATTATAAAAAATTTAGCAAAATTTAGCCCACAGCAGAAATTCACCCCTACCCCACACTTAAAATGAACACTGTCCTCGGTGTTGTAGGAGATGAAAAACCCCACACTTAATCTAAAACATCTATGAACAAATAAGACAAAGCAAAGCAGAAAGATGTTTAAGACTAAGTAGTGTCCTAAAAATAGAAAAACAAGAAACAAAAACAAAAAAAAACAAACACAAAAAAACAAGAAAAACGAAAAAAAAAAACCACAAAAACAGGGAAGAGAAAACAAACACAGGGTTGCCTCCCTGAAAGTGCTTCGTTTTTGTCATTTAGCTGGACTACCTTCTATCAATCGAAATATTCTTTTGTAGTGGCCTTCTTGAATGGTTCTCTATAAAACTTCAATCTCTGGCCATTTACTCTAAAAGATTCTCCATCTGCATTTACTATTTCACAAGCTCCATAAGGTGATACTTCCTTAATGGTAAATGGACCTGTCCAATAACTATTCAATTTTCCTGGAAACATCTTCAAACGGGAGTTAAATAATAACACTTGGTCACCGGGATGGAAATTCTTTAAACTCCCGAGTTTCTTATCATGCAAAATTTTACTTTTCATTTTGAAATTCAAAGAATTCTCATACGCATTATATCTCCATTCATCAAGCTCATTTATTTGCAATATCCTATCTTTTCCAATTATCTCATCATCTAGATTGCACTTTTTCAATGCCCAATATGCTTTATGTTCTATTTCAACAGTAAATGACATGTTTTTCCATAAATTAAACGATATGGAGAAAATCATGTAGATGTTCTAAATGCACCCCTAAATGCCCATAATGCATCATCAAGCTTTGTAGACCAATCTTTTCTATATACACCTACGGTTTTCTCTAATATCCTTTTTATACCTCTATTTGTTACCTCAACTTGTCCATTTGTTTGTGGATGATAGGCGGTGGAAAGCTTGTGATGAACTCCATATCTTTTCAGTACCTTCTCCAGTGGGAGTTGCAAAAAGAGTTCCTTTGTCACTTATCAAAGCTCTAGGACAACCAAATCTAGCAAATAATTTCTGAAAAAATCTACACACAACTTTAGCATCGTTAGTAGGTGATGTGAATTTTGGTTACTATATTTTTAGCATAAATTATGATTGAGATTAATTCAAGCAAAACAAATAGGTTGTCACTTAAATAACCAAAATCTAAGGCAGAGTACCTATCGTATGCGAGATAGTAACATGGAAGCATCAACGATTTTACATTTATAAAATATCGTATAGACCCAAAGACATTGACAAAGGCTTATAAGCAATTATTAGATATGACAAGAATTTATTAGCAAAAGTTAACCCTTGGATAAGATTCAATTCATGAGATTGTTGCTAGAACATAAATAGAATTGAAACAGATATGAATTCAGTTCGATGATTCAATTAGAATGACCATATTCGAAGATGTAGCTTTAAGCGGATCTAAGGCAATTGTGATTAATATTAACTTTACTACCGTACCCAAGTTATCTAATGTGATTACCTCAATATGGTTGTTGCAAGTAATCCTAAACCTTTGTAGATTAATTATTAAGTCGTGAATTTAATAAGTTAATCTTAAGATTTGCAATGATTATGAACTTGAGATTATTAGGCTGCCTAACTTCAGTATGGTTGCCGCAAGTTATTAGACCTAATCCGGCTATTCATTAAATCTCCTATGGTTGGGACTCATTAACAAACCGTCAATTAATTAATTATTCCAATTATATGCTCAACTAGATGCAAACCTATATGTCATGGCATAAATTGAATAAGAAACTAAGTTGAAAGCATAAAGCAATAATAATCACAATGATAATCACAAACAGTATCCTTCCCGGGAAATTAATAAAAGCTCTAATTGTATCATTAATAATAAAAGAATCCCATGAGACAGAGTTAAAATAAATAAAGAATGAAAAATAATAGACTTGAGAAGAGGGAAAAGAAAAGTTGTCGTTTGGTTGTCACTACTTCGACGGCGGGACTTGACCTCCGATTCTTCTCGAACCCTACTAGCCTTCCTCCTTGTCTTGCTCACGAAATCTTCTAGAGTCACACCTCTCAACTAAGCTATAGAGCTCTCCCTTATGGTTGAGGCTCAAACCCTAAACTAAGAAGAAAAATATAATAACTAGAAAATATTTAACTACGAGGGTGATTTCTGAGAATCCACGGGAGTGGAGACTCGAAATCCCTCGAATTCTCTAAACTCTGCACTCTCTGGTGGATTGGTGGTGTGTTCCAAAGGCTTGGATGCTGTCTCTATTTATAGGAGTAGAAAAGGAGCTGAAAACAGTGAAAATTCGATGTGAGACGCAAAAACAGCCCTCAACACGCCCAAAGAACACGGCTGAACACGCCGTGCCGCGTGTCTTCAACACGGTCGGCAACACGGGCTGAACACGCCCGTGCCAAGCCAACACGCCCATCAACACGGGCACGAACACGCCCGGTGCCAAGCAACACGCCCATCAACAAGGGCATGAACACGCCCGTGTTGATATTTTTTCCAAAAATTGCACTTTTAGTCCCCGATTTCTTCATTTCTTCAATTTCAGTCCCTGAAACTTCCAAAAGGCGAAAACAGAGCAAATTTGCGTAATTTTCGTTTAATTAAGTCTAATTAGACTCTAAATTAAACATATTTAAACATAATTACCCCTTAAAAACACTATATAAATCGACACATCAGTAGGTAATGCGTGAGCCTCGGGCCATTTAGAAAAATATTCAACGGCTACTAAAATTATTTATTTCCATATGACGAAGGAAATGGTCCCATAAGGTCTATACCCCCAAATATCAAAAATCTTAACACTTTGAATTCCTCTTTGGGGCATACCATCCTTAGAAGAAATGTTACTTGTTCTTTGACATGCATCACAAACCTGTATGTGGGATACAACGTCCTTGAAGATTGTGGGCCAATAGAATCCGGCTTCTAACACCTTCCTTGCAGTGTTATTACGGCTAAATGGCCTCCAAGAGGGTCCCTTGTGACAGTGATCTATGATTTTCGTGCATTCTTCTCCGGATACGCATCTTCTAATAAACTGATCCGCACAAATACGAAACAAGAAAGGATCTTCCCAAAAGTAATATTTCAAATCGCGAAGAATTTTTTCTTTTTCTTGATAAGTCATATCATCTGGGAATTTCTTTAGCATCAAGATAGTTAGCAATATCGGCAAACCACGGAAGAGAACTATCAACATAATTCAACATTTGTATCAAATATAGACTCTCATCGGGGAATTTGTCGGATATCACAGACTCATCAATAGATTCTAACTCAGGATTCTCTAACCTAGACAAATGATCAACAACTAGGTTTTCAGCTCCTTTCTTATCCCTTATCTCGATGTCAAACTCTTGTAAAAGTAAAACCTATCTAATCAACCTAGGTTTGGCATCGATTTGTTAAACAAATATTTGAGTGCAAAATGATCAGTATAAACAATTGTTATAGACAAAACACGATATGACCTAAATTTGTCAAATGCATACACAACAGCCAACAATTCTTTCTCGGTAGTAGTGTAATTCTCTTGAGCATCCGTCAAAGTTTTACTAGCATAGTATATCACATAAAACTTCTTATCATGCCTTTGTCCTAAAACAACACCTACTGCATAATCACTAGCATCACACATCAATTCAAAAGGCAAGTTCCAATCGGGTGATGTTATAATAGGTGCAGTGGTTAACAATTCCTTCAGTTTATTAAAAGCTTTCATGCATTTCTCATCAAACTCAAAAGGAACATCTTTCCCTAAAAGATTATTCATAGGTCTAGCAATATGAGAAAAGTCTTTTATGAATCTTCTATAAAAACCGGCGTGACCTAAGAAATTTCTGACAGCTTTAACAGAATTAGGTGGAGGTAGCTTAGAAATAACTTCAATCTTAGCTTTATCTACTTCCATACCTAAACGGGAAATTTTGGACCAAGTACAATTCCTTCTTTTACCATAAAGTGACATTTCTCCCAATTAAGCACTAGATTCGATTTTATACATCTTTCAAGCATGCATTCCAAATTTCGCAAGCAAGTCATAAAAGAATCACCAAACACAGAAAAGTCATCCATAAATACTTCAATAGAATCACCTAACATGTCTCGAAAGATGTCTTCTAATGTTTGAGCTCGGAATCACCTATTTCAGAAAACTGGTTAGAATTATGGGATTCCTCATTATCTTCAGTGATAGGATTTTCGGAATCCTCTTCAGCTTCTTCTTCTTCACATAGAGAAACTAAGACAGGATCGTCGGACAACAATTTAGGCATGCTATTTTCCACATAATGATCAATAATATCCACAGAAAAACAGATATCATCTAAATGTGCAGGGTGTCTAAGAGTAGATTTCAAATTGAAAGTAATATCTTCGTTGTTCACCCTCAATCTTATCGACCCACGCTTACATCTATCAATGCCTTAGAGGTAGCTAGAAAAGGTCTACCTAGAATTAATGGTATACTACTTTCACCACTCATATCCATCACAACAAAATCAAGGGGAAGACAAATTTATCTACTTTAACAAGTATGTCCTCTATAACTCCCCTAGGGATTTTGACTGATCTATCGGCAAGTTGTACATACATTCTGGTTTCCTTCAGATTATGTAATCCTTGTTTATCAAATAGACTAGATGACATTAAATTAATACTAGCTTCTAAATCAGCTAAAGCATTTATGTTAGTAATATTTCCTATAGTGCATGGTAAAGTAAAAGCGCCAAGATCTTTTTTGTTTTGAAGGCAACTTGTTTAAAAGAATAGCAAAAACACATTCATTTAAAACAACTTTATCCATGTCTAGCTTTCGCTTATTAGTAACAATTTCTTTTAAAAACCGAGCATACTTAGGCATTTTAGAAACAACATCAAGCAAAGGTAAATTAACATGAATTTGACTAAAAATTTGTAGAAACTTCTCAAACTGCTCCTTCTCTTTATTTTGCTTCATTCTCGAAGGATATGGGGCCTTCGGTCGATACTCCTGTGTGGGTATCTTTTTGTTCCTCTGCTACTTTTTCTTTTCGACTTCCGTCAGCGTTGAGTCCTTGGAACTCTCTCCTTCTTCCTGCACATAAATAGTAGGGTTAGTAATTTTAGGAATAGGAGGGTCTAGAATTTTACCGGATCTCGAGTCAAAGTCTTGCATTCTCTTATTGGGTTGTTCTCGGTATTGCTCAAGAATGCACCATGAGCTCTTCCTAAAATCTGATTTGTCAACGCCCCATTTGTCTTTCTCGAGTTTGTAGAGAGGCGTGTGTGTTTCTGGCAAAGGTCTCAATCTGCCTCAACCTTTCATCTGTTTGTCTCATCCTCTCATCTGCTTCTCTCATTCTTTGTTCATTACTCTCCTGAATATTTTTTACCCGATTCAATCATTTCCTTATTTGAGTTCATTATCCCCTTCATCATCTCCCTCATTTAGGGTCTTTAGGTTGATTGAAATTTCTTGCAGGTGGTAATGTCGGTTGTTGTGATTGCAGGGAAAGGAGCATTCTGGTAATTCCTTGGATAATTCATGGCTCCAGGCATTATTCTTCCAACTAAATCCAGGATGATTCCTCCAATTGGGGTTATAAGAATTCCCCGTAGGTGTTGTATTAGCAGCATCCACATACTCCATTTCTTCCGGAATAGTCAGAATTCCATTGCCAAAACAATCACCACTGAAATGCAGTCCTTGACAAAACTCACAGACTTGATATACCGTTTGAACGTTTCTTCCTTGAAGAGCATTCAGTTGATTATTAAATTGAGCCTTTATACTTTCAATTTGCTCGTCCAAAGAGGAGTTTGCCATCCGGTTCCGAGGTTTCGCCTTTACACTTGTCCTACAATTTTTATTTGTTTTGCTCATCCTTTCCAATGCATTAGTTGCATCTATCTCATTCATTCCATTAAAACCTCCTTGAGGGTTCAGCCCATCCAGAATTTGCTTTCCTCGCTCGTTCATTCCTCCGTAGAACTGCTGTAATACGAGTAGTTCACGAAATCCATGTTGAGGGCATGCTCTTAATAACTCCTTCATTCTTTCCCAAGCGTCGACAACAGTTTCATCCTCTGCTTGCGAGAAACTTGATATTGCTTTCCTCATTTCCAAGATTCTAGCAGTTGGGTAGTACTCGGTTAAGAATGCTTTGCTCGGTTGGTCCCATGTTGTAATTGAACCAGTAGGGACTCGGAGTAACCATTTCTTTGATATATCCCTTAGAGTGTATGGGAATAAGGTCAGCATCACCAACTCAATAGGACTATCCCCTTTAAAAGCATCACACAGCGCAGCGAACACGGATAAATGTTCCATTGGGTCCTCGGATGGTAATCCTCCGAATTGTGACCTTGTGATTACCAATTGCGGAACTCCTGGTTTCAAGTCATACCTATCTCCTTCGGGCAACCTTATAGCACTGCACATAGGTATGTTCTGCGGCTGGATGTAAGTTTCCATTGGTGGTGGTGGTGGTTGAGCTGCAAATATAGTTAGAAGTTTGAAGATAAAAGGTTAAATATTTTTGTTTTTTTTTATTTTATTTTTTTTTTTTTTGATTTATATAATATTCTAGATAATTTCTAGAAAATTTCTTAGTATGATTTTAGAATGAATTTTCTAAAACATGGAAAACCTTAATTATTTAATTTAGGAAATCCTATACCAAGAAAGTAGGATCTAATTCCATTAATTGTATCTTAATTGATAAATACTACTGTTACCAAATCATAAAATTTCTAAAATTTTTGCGCGCGGAATTTCAAAAATATTATGAATTTAGCGTTCCCCGGCAACGACGCCAAAAATCTGGTGTGTGTTTTGAGTGAGTAAAAATATAGTATCATATAAAGCAAATAATCTCACAAAACAAGTGTCACATAATCAAACACAACTAAGGCATAGTACCTATCGCATGCGGATAAATTTATAAATATCGTACTCCTGGGAACGTTAGTGACGGCTGGTTAGTTTCTACCAATTATGACAATCTTTAAGGTTTGGAGAATTAGTCTTATGTATCCATTCAATTCGGATATGTTGTATAAAGAATATTTAAAACAAGAATGGAAAGATAATTAACTAAGATCTCTAATGAAGTATGATAACTCAATTTTGTATCGTGTTTTTATATATTAATTGTGTTCAATTCGAGTTAATTATGGAGTTAATTGGACTTAATTGAATGAGAATTACGCAAATTCTTTCTGTTTTCGATTTCGAAGTTTCGGGGACCAAAATTGAAGAAAGGAAGAAATCGGGGACTAAATTGCAATTTATGAGTAACGCGTGCAACATCGTGCCACACACGCGCAGCACTATGCCATACAAGTGCCGTGCCACAACGGGCCAGCACCGTGCCGCAACGGGCCAGCACCGTGCCGCAACGGGCCAGCACCGTGCCGCAACGGGCCAGCACCGTGCCGCAACGAGCCAGCACCGTGCCGCTATGGCCTAGTAAATGTCCCACATTGGAAAATTTCTGTTTTCCAGCCCATCTCACCCCTATAAATAGAGGCATCATGTTCAAGCTTTGGCACACCGGAATCACTCGGAACAGGAGCATTTCCGAGTTCCTAGCCCATAGGAATCTCGTGATAAGCTCTAGTCGAGATTCAATTTTCATTTTTCTTTCTTCTCGAGTGTAGGGTTGAGCCTCGACCATAAGGGATACCCTATAGTTTAGTTGAGGGGAGTGGTAGCTGAAGATCTTCACAGCGGGATAAGGATCCGGAGGATTAAGCCAGTCCGTGGAAGCAGTGAGAGCAACACGACAACTTTCTCTTTCCTTTTCTTTTCGTTCTTGTATTAATTTTCCTTTATATGTTATGATTCTGTGTCCTAGGATTCTCTTTATTTAGATTGATTAATTAATGATTTATACATTTCCGGAAAGGATAACGTTTTAATATACATTATGAATTGCTTATTATTTTACGCTTTCGATTTGATTCTCGTATTGAGTTTATGCTATGAAACTTAGGTTGATGCATGATACTACAATAGTTAATTAAATTGACGGTTTGTTAAGGAGACCCGACCATAGGAGAATTAATGAATTGCTGGATTAGGTGTAATAACTTGCATCCACCATAATGAGGTTAGGCAGCCTAATAATCTCGAGTTAGTAATCAATGCAAATCTTAAGATTAACCTATTAAATTCACGACTTAATAATTAATCTACAAAGGTTTAGGATTACTTGCAACGACCCGTATTGAGGTAATCACATTACATAACTCGGTGCAGGTAGTAAGACGATTCGAATTCATAATTGCCTTAGATCCATTTGCAAATTGAACTTTCGAACATTGTTCAACTTAATTAATCATACGTACTTCATTAGAGATCTTAGCTAATTATCTTTCCATTCTTGTTTTACATGTTCTTCAAACAAACATATCTGAATTGAATGGACACATAGGACTAATTCCCCGAACCTTAAAGATTGTCATAATTGGTAGAAACTAATCAGCCGTCACCAACGTTCCCGTGGATACGATATTTATAAATTTAAAATCATGGTACTCCCGTGTTACTATCTGCATGCAATAGGTACTCTGCCTTAGTTTGTGTTTGATTATGTGACACTATTTTGTGAGATTATTTGCCTTATTTGATATTCATTTTTACTCACTCAAAACACACCAGATTTTTGGCGTCATTGCCGGGGATGCAAAAATTCATAATATTTTTAAAATTCCCGATCAAAATTTTAGAAACTTTATGATTTGGTAACGGTAGTATCTATCATTTATGACTTGATTAGTGGAATTAGACCTCACTTTCCTAAGTATAAGGTTTCCTAAATTGTTAATTTTTGAAATTATCTAGAATTAAATAATTAAGGTCATCTAGTTTTAGAAAATTCATTCTAAAACCATACTAGGAAAAACTCTAGAGATTATCTGGTATTATCAAAAATTGAAAATTTTTTACTTCATCGTGCGAGGATCCACCTAAATTGAAACCGAAAAGGCTGGCCAACCCATTTCTACTATGGATTCATAAGATGAAGGTAAGAACTTCCTTGATTATAGTTGTAATTTGAATGAGAAACGAAAGGAAGTTGCAACTGAATGCACTCAAGTGGTACAAAAGAGCTTTTGTTTATAAAATTGTTGATATTCCAGGTATCAATCCTAGCCTTTTCTCTTATACATGTTCTATTGTTTTCTAGATAGTTGTTCTAGCTATATTATTTCTTAACATGATAAGAGAGTTTAAGGGAGTTTATAGATGATTTCCTATGATATATATATGTTCATGCATTGTTTGTGAAATCTAGAATCTATGTTTTAGAGATGCATGAAAACAACACATATGCTTAACTGGAAAACATATTCCTTTTGTGTTCAATAAGGCATTATTGCATGAATCTTATTAAAGGAATTCTTTCACTACTGCACCCATTATGACATCCCCCCGATTGAAATTGGCTATATGATATGTGATGTTAGTAATTATGCAGTAGGAGTTGTTTGAGGACAAGGATATGTTATGAAATTCCAAATGATATACTATGCTAGCTGTTGTATATACATTTGATATATTTGATCTTGTCCAACACTACTATGTACACTGATCACCCTGCACTCACTTGTTGAATTACAAAGCATTTTGTGTACATTGGATAGAATCCTAAAATTGAATGAATTTGATGAATATGATAGATTCAATGAGCTTTAAATGGAAAAATAGGATTTGGCATGATAAACAGTTTAAAGGAATTTCAACTTGAGGATAAAATGTTATTATATTCACATTTGAAAATGTTTTTAGGATGTTTTAAAGCTATTGGACAGACTCCTTCATTATCAAACAAGTCTCGCCATGGGAGCTTGTGAAGTAATGAATGAGAGTGAAACATCATTCAAAGTGAACACATAGAAGTTGAGATTTTACAGGGAATTGTTCGAGAAAATCGAACATAAAGTCCTTCCGAGGAGGAAAGGCAGTCAAACTTAATGACAATAAAGAAGCGCTTATAGGGAGGCAACCCTATGTTTTTGTTTTTGTTGTTCTTGTTTTTTATTTGTTTGTCTTTGGTTTGTGTGTTTTATTTTAAAGGTGTCTTATGTGGTTTTTGGCGTAATTTATGTCTACTCTGTTTATTTAGAAATTGGATGCTCCGGAATAGGATTTTCACGTTTATTTAGAAACTGGATGTTCTAGTTTAGGACTACTATGCTTACTTGAGTAGATTCTGAAGTTCCGGACATGTACAAATGTTCTAAATGATCATGGGATGATAGAAACTGGATGTTCCAACATAGGGATTACACTGCTTAATTAAATAGATGTTGGACATTCCGGATAAGACATTGTTGTTTCAATTAATGTATTGAGTGGATAATGATTGTTCCAGTACAAATTTTAGTGCATATAAATTGTTTGGAACACACTAGCTTCAAAAATGGTTGAAACTCGATTGTGCATGTGCACTGCACGACCGTGTTCATGGGGAACTGTGCAAACTTTGCTAATCATGGCTATTGATTACACTATCCCCTATTTATCTCTAAATTCACTCAACTCTCTTTTTCTATCTCTGTATACATATAGTTGCTACCTTGCGGTTATGACACTGAAGAGAGTTCATCCTCCACCGATCGCTATCTCGATTTATTCATTTCAAGTAGATCGGAACGTAGCTATTGGACGCTACAACTCATTTATGAGAGGATTAGTACATCATGGCAGAAGAATTGATTGGGAGACCCTTACAATTCTTGAGTTAGATACACAGAGGCATACTCTACCATACAACTGCAATTTTAATGCGAAAGAGCTACTTACGAGGTACTAGTATGTAAATCTTCTATACTTTTTGAGCATCATAAAAAGTATATTTCTTTAAGACTTGCTGGATATGATCATGATTTAAGTATGAAGAGAGTAGAATTGTCCTTAAAATCTATTTTGGGACAATATCACTATGCATCATTCTGTTTATCTTAGAAGGTCAAAAGCTTCGATTATTCATTCAGTACTTCATTGTTTGCATGTTATGCATGTTATTAATAGAAAGGATAATATTGAAGTGATTCATGCCATAGACAAAAATGAGTTATCACATGTTTTTAGACGTATTCCCGTGAACATAATTAGAATATTTGCTTTGAACTGCTAAGGAATATGCTACTAACACTTGTGAACATGTTTTGAGACATAACTTCACTAGAGTTGCGATATTTCTTGGTATACATATTGCAACTGCAACTCTTAGTATGGAAAGTACATCTACTACACCTGTGACCATCACTACCCTCTGGAACTTATGGACAGACATACAAGTTGAGGGTATATGAATATCTGCCGAGGATGAGGTTCCACCATACGAACCACCGCACCACCACATCGCCATATCATTTTCTTTCCCTTTTTCTTGTTTTCGTTTTTCGTTTTTGTTCTTTTTGCTTTGTTTTCTTGTTGGTGTTTTCTATTTTAGGATATTACTTAGTCTTGGGGATCTATTGTATCTGCTTTGTTTTATTGTGTTAATAGATGTTTCGGACTAAGTGTGGGGTATTCGTTTTTCACCTACCTTCAACACCGAGGACAGTGTTCATTTTAAGTGTGGGGTAGGGGTGAATTTCCGTGGGCTAAATTTTGCTAGAATTTTTGAATTTTCTCGAATTTTATGGCATTTTTAAACTTTTTGGGATATCTAATAAACTCTTGAAGTATGATTTACTCCGCCTATGATAAAAACTATTTGTTTGATTGTAAGAATCTTGAGGATTGAGTTTGATTTATTCATAGAAACTTGATGCTAGTCTAGTTGTAGGAAATCCCTGTTATCTTGAGCACATCTATTTTGACAAAATTGTTTGACTAGTGGATTACTTTTAGACTTTTAGTTAAATAGTGTTAGACCATCTGGATGTTGTGATAGTTGTTATGGTGACTTGATAGGGGTTTGAGAAGAAGCATGCTACTAGTTTATTTTTCTGTTATTTATTTTAATAAAGGTAGTTTGCAAGTGTTCTTTGCTACATAGGAATCACTCCTGAAGGGAATTGAATGCCTGGTGCCCTAAGGTCTTTGAGGTCTGGGAGCCACCGGAGTGAGACCTGCTACAAGGGTAGTTAAAGTTAACATGGTTAAGTAAACGCTTATACCCAATTGAAAATAAAAAAGAAAAAAATTTTATATATGTTCAAAAAAAAAAAAGAGTAAATACATAAAAAAAAAAAAGGAGAGAGTAATAAGTGTGGCATTGCTACTTGATCCCTAGATGGTTAATTGTAATTAGCTTTTGTGACGTCTAAGTGATCAACATACTATCTTTCTACTAGTTTGAAGGGAAGTCTATTGTTTGGATGATGAGTCGGATTAGAACACACACTACACCCCGGGGAGATTCTATGATTAGATGTGTGTTGATTTAATATGGATATTTTGAATTATTTCTTCTTGATTTGCACATGATACATTTGATGAGACATTAGGAGTAATTCACTCTTTGATAGTCTATTCCGATTTTCTGAACAAGTTTGAATTGTTGAACACCTCCTGTGCTTAATTGATGAACATGATTAGTTGAGTTATATGTGTTTTCTTGAACAATATTTAGTAGTTTGCTTGAGGACAAGCAAAAGACTAAGTGTGGGGTATTTGATAACTCAATTTTGTATCGTGTTTTTATATATTAATTGTGTTCAAATCGAGTTAATTATGGAGTTAATTGGACTTAATTGAATGAGAATTACGCAAATTCTTTTCTTGTTTGATTTCGGAAGTTTCGGGGACCAAAATTGAAGAAAGGAAGAAATCGGGGACTAAATTGCAATTTATGAGTAACGCGTGCAACATCGTGCCACACACGCGCAGCACTATGCCATACAAGTGGCGTGCACAACGGGCCAGACCCTCGCCGCTATGGCCTAGTAAATGTCCCACATTGGAAAATTTCCTTTTCCAGCCCATCTCACCCCTATAAATAGAGGCATCATGTTCAAGCTTTGGCACACCGGAATCCCTCGGAACAAGGGCATTTCCGAGTTCTACCCCCCATAGGAATTCCGCGGTAAGACCCTGTCTGATTCGGTTTTCATTTTCTTTCTTCTCGAGTGTAGGGTTGAGCCTCGACCATAAGGGATACCCTATAGTTTAGTTGAGGGGAGTGGTAGCTGAAGATCTTCGAGGCGGGATAAGGATCCGGGAGTACGAGTCTCGGCGAGGTCTAGAGGATTAAGCCGGTCCGTGGAAGCAGTGAGAGCAACACGACAACTTTCTCTTTCCTTTTCTTTTCGTTCTTGTATTAATTTTCCTTTATATGTTATGATTTTGTGTCCTAGGATTCTCTTTATTTAGATTGATTAATTAATGATTTATACATTTCCAGAAAGGATACGTTTTAATATACATTATGAATTGCTTATTGTTTTACGCTTTCGATTTGATTCTCGTATTGAGTTTATGCTATGAAACTTAGGTTGATGCATGATACTACAATAGTTAATTAAATTGACGGTTTGTTAAGGAGACCCGACCATAGGAGAATTAATGAATTGCCGAATTAGGTGTAATAACTTGCATCCACCATAATGAGGTTAGGCAGCCTAATAATCTCGAGTTAGTAATCAATGCAAATCTTAAGATTAACTTATTAAATTCACGACTTAATAATTAATCTACAAAGGTTTAGGATTACTTGCAACGACCGTATTGAGGTAATCACATTAGATAACTCGGGTACGGTAGTAAGACGATTCGAATTCATAATTGCCTTAGATCCATTTGCAAATTGAACTTTCGAACATTGTTCAACTTAATTAATCATACGTACTTCATTAGAGATCTTAGCTAATTATCTTTCCATTCTTGTTTTACATATTCTTCAAACAAACATATATCTGAATTGAATGGACACATAGGACTAATTCCCCGAACCTTAAAGATTGTCATAATTGGTAGAAACTAACTAGCCGTCACCAACGCGTTCGTGGATACGATATTTATAAATTTTAAATCGTGGTACTCCGTGTTACTATCTGCATGCGATAGGTACTCGCCTTAATTGTGTTTGATTATGTGACACTTGTTTTGTGAGATTATTTGCCTTATTTGATATTCATTTTTACTCACTCAAAACACACACCAAAGTACGTATGATTTATTAAGTTGAACAATGTTCGAAAGTTCGATTAACGGATCTAAGACAATTATGAATTCGAATCGTCTTAGTACCATACCCAAATTATCTAAAGTGATTACCTCAATATGGTCGTTGCAAGTAATCTTAA
>JAHSUH010005203.1:0-21966 GCA_025388415.1 Cynanchum wilfordii
CATTTGTTAAATCACCACGTGTTTTTTGGGATTTCACCTGCTGTGCTAAACTTGTCAAGAAAAAGTTTTTCCACCGTATACCATGAGTCTATACTATTTACTTTCAACGAAGTAAACCATGTTAACGCCTTCTCGGATAAAGTACTTGGAAATGCTTTACATAGTATAGCTTCATCACCGGTAACTAATCCCATCGCTGATTTATAACGCAAAATGTGTTCCCGCGGCTTGCTTTTTCCAGATACAAGACAAACCGAGGTAATTTCAAGTTGGTGTCGGTAGAACATCCCGAATCCATTGCAAAACGGACCCATCTCAAATGGCCTCCTCGTGATTATCGAAACATGTCGCGAATTGATTCATAGGGCAACTTCTCCTTATTCCTTGGCGGAGTGATCCGCCTTTGGCGATGAGTTGGAGGATCCAGTGATCTTCTTCTCTTCTCGTTGAGGCGAATATTGACTTTGTGCTCGCCCGTGGTCATGTGTGGGTCTCGCACGATGAGACGACTCTCCCACTTCACTTCGAGGTTGGATCGTCTAACGCCCTTTTTTCTTTGCACAGAATATCAAAATTCAAAATATCGGGTTTAGATTGAATTGGTACCGAGAAATGAGTTGGCTGGATCTTGAGGCTGCATTAGGAGTTAGTTGAGAGATATGTGTGTTAGCCCGTTCATGATTTATTTCTTTCATCTTCGGCGGTGGCAAATGTTCTCCAAGAAGTGCAGCTTCCTCGTAGCTTACCCTATCCTCATTAACTTTTACTTCCTTTTGTAAATTTTCAATCTCAAGTTGAAGACGTTCAACCTCCTCAGGTTGTTGATCTTGAATCCTTCTATCATTTAGATACTCGCGCAAGTCCCGATTGGCTCGGGGTATCCTTCCAGTGGATATCGCACGTTGAGTAGGCGAGAAATACCTACATCTGTTTCTTTTTCGACCTTCATTTTCTTGTGTCTTTGATACCATGATTTTTATATGAATGTGATATACGGTAAAAGGAAAATTTACGTAATATTTGAATCGTTCCCGGTAACGGAACCAACTGAAACGGAAATGTTCAAATTGACTTATCTATGTAGATTTTACCGCAATTGAGCCCGGACAAGTTCTGCACAAAAGTCGAACGGAAGGGGTGTACTTCCGATTGACCCTCCGAAGATTTTGTCGGAATGTGGAGAATTAATGAGTGTAGAAAATTCAGTCGTAAAGCTTCTTCCCCCTCATACCTGTTTTTTCCTCCTTTTATATCTCTCATTCCTTTAATTTTACTTGACTTAACCGTGATTAACACAAGTTACTATTATGGTAACTTTTATGTGTCATTAATACACATGTCATCTTAAAAAGTGAATGGAGTGATATTTGTCATCTTTATGCTTGAGTGGAATAATATCTCTCATCTTCAACATCACTTTTCATGTAGGTCCAATCGGATATTTTTACCCCAAGCGGTAATTAATTTCCATAATCCTGAAGATTTACCCATTTCTAGACTTCGCTTATTTTCGCCGAAGTATGAGGTAATTCTTTCAGTAATAATATTCCCCTCGAGTTACGACTTTTCCCTTTTAGTATACCCCCGGGACCAACCTATAATGACCTTCATCGGAGTCCATTAATAAAGTCATTCATACTCGAATCGGTAGCAGTCCGTCGGGTCACGACTTTCAGATAAAACACTCACACTTAGACATCACCCTTCAAGATCTAGTCAACCGCTGATAAAGCGAGAATGAACTGGAATAAGGGAGTCAACCGCCTTTATTAACGAGACCCTCTTCAAAGGGTTTAATTAGATTATTAGAATCCGGATATAAAAAAATTTGAGCCAAGACATGAAAAGGGGAGGGCTTAGGTATTGATAAAAGGCTTAAGAAAAACAAATGAATTCCTTTGGAGCCATAATACCCAACATGAATAAGCTAAAAAGGATTGCCAAGGAACTTGAAAAGCCACGCTATTCAAATTAGAATCTTGATGACAGAGATAATAGAACCAATCAAACACATTTGATATATGTAAAGAAGAAGACCAGATGACTTGAAACCGAGGAAACAGAGATAAAACACAGACCAATATGATTGAGCTTAAGAACAATCACTAAAAATGTGGAGGCAAGACTCAGGAAGATTACAAATGATACAGATGAAATAATATGTCTAAAAACAAGAAAAGCATGAGTGGGCAATTTCTCTTGGACAGATAACCATAGAAAATACCAAACTTTAGGATGAATTAAAACAGACCAAATCCATGAGCAAGATATATGGCCTAACTGTGAATTATTATAACCAGATGATTGATTATTAAGAAAATCTTGCAAATTAAAGTATAAAGCAAAACTAGAAGAAAAATTTCCTGCTTTTAGTAACATTCCAAATTATTTTATCCGGCAGATCATGACGAGGAATAAAAACACTGGCAAGCCGATTAATGATGGAATGAGGCAATTGGAAAGAAAGCACAGAAAAATCCCAAGATGCAGATGCATAAGGTACAAAGGATGTAGATGTGTGCAAAACTTGATTAACAGTTAATTTATCTTCATGATGCATAAGAGGGCTTTGAATAAGATCTCTAATAGGCATATTATGTAGCCATTTGTGAAAAAAAAAATTTGTGTGCTCACCATTGCCTATTAGATGCTTTGTATGTTGGAAGATAAAATGATATCCTATTTGAATGCTTTTCCAAATAAATGAATGATGATGCATGCATGATATATGATATGGGGGTGATATAAATTTAAGATATTTAGATTTTAGAAGTCTAGCCCAAAGTGATTCAAGGTTGAGAAATAAAACAACGCCATGCTAGTGAAGCCAGTAAAGCATTATTCCTAGATTCAGCATGTGGTATTCCCAAACCACCGGAACATTTGGGTCTTAAAAGAGGGTGGCCAAGTGAATTAAATGTAATTTTTTTTTTTTAGCTAAACCAGACCAAAGAAAAGATCTAGAAAGTTTATCTATAGTTAATAAAGTCTTTTTAGGAAGCTTACAGACCTGCATCGGATAATTAGGTAGAGAAGAGAGTGTGGACTTAAGTAAAACTACTCTACCAGGCAGAGTAAGAAATTTATTTTGCCAAGAGTTTAATCTTTGCTGAAAATTTTCAATTAAAAAGTTAAAATGGGAAGGTCTAGGAGAAGAGGTAGTACAATAGAAACCTATATACCTACCCAAGGAAGAACATTCAGTAAGATGTAGAGACTGGACACACATATTTTTAGTTGAAAAATCTGTGTTTTTTGAGAATAAAACAGAAGACTTATTATAGTTAATAGTTTGCCCTGAAACAGAGCAAAAGTGAGTTAATATAGAAGTTATAGTATTAACAGATTTGGGAGTACATTTAGCAAATAATAAAACATCATCAGCAAAAAATAAATGGGATATAGCTGGACCTTGTTTAGATATAGAACTAGGAGACCAGTGACAATTAGAAACAGCATTAGAAATAAGTAAAGAAAGATATTCCATACAAAGTATAAAGATATAAGGTGATAAAGGATAACCTTGCCTAATACCACGAGAAGGATAGAAAAAACAACCAGAGGAACCATTTAAAGAAATAGAAAGAGTTGAAGTAGTTATGCATTCCATGATTAAAGAATTAAAAAGAGTAGGAAATTGAAAAAACTTAAGCATTTAAAAAATAAAAGACCATTCCAATTTGTCAAAAGCTTTTTCCATATCCAATTTGATAATCATATAGCTAATAAGATTTTGTAAAAAGGGTTTTAATCTATTAGATAAATTTTTTGAAATAAGCTTATTTGAGGTGTTACATAGACTAATAGGTCTAAATTTTCTAATGTCATCAGCTGAATCAGATTTTGGAATTAAAATAAGATTAGTCTGGTTAATAGAGTCAGAAAGTTTTTTTGGAAAGAAAAAATTTTTTTAACTAAGGGTATAAAGGAAGATCTTACTATTGACCAAAATTTTTGATAAAAAACTGGATGTATACCATCAGGACCAGGGGCTTTTAAAGGCCTTAAAGAAAATACTGCTTTATGAATTTCAGTTTCAGAGGGAATACAGTGAATATCATGTAGAATATCAACTTGTACAGTAGGGTGAGCAATCTGTTGTAATTCATTAACATGAATGTGGAAAGGATCATGATCAGTTTTAAAAAAATTAAAGAAATAATCTTGAATAACAGAAAGTATGGAAGACTGATCAAACATCCATTTTCCAAAATTATCCATAAGACCTGAGATGTATAATTTATTTTTAGCTGCCTTAACAGAGTTTTGAAAAAAAAACGTGTGTTTTTGTCACCATCTTGAAGCCAATGAAGTCTTGATTTTAGAAGCCAAAAGTCCTTTTCATTATGTAACACAGCCAAAAATTCTTTAATTAACTGGTTTTGTAAATTAAGCAGAAAAATACTTAGATTTGTGCTGCAGTGCAGTCTCAATACCAGCTAACCTAGCCTTAAGGATTCTCTTTTTGTGAAAAATATTACCAAAACCCTGAGAATTCCATTCCTGAGCACATTGCTGAAAAATTTGTAACCCTCTTAAGAAATCCAAATTAGGATGAGAATCAGACTAAGCATTAGAAACTAGAGACTGAAAGGTTGGATCATTAAACCACATAGTTTCCAATCTGAATTTAGAATTTAGATTGTTTTGGAAAATTCTGACGATTAGTGTTTATTAAAATAGGAAAATCAATTAGTGTTTAATAAAATAGGACAATCATGTGTGTTCCCTAATCTTCCCAACTGCTCTCTAATGTCATCAGCACATAGATTTAGTCTTGATTTTGCACTTTCAATGTTCTTTCCACGAAATGCCTACATATAAAACAATAAATGTGTCAATAGAAACTGCAGGACACAGAACCATAAACCAGATTTATAAAGATGGCAAAGGCTATCAATATGGTAGAAGCAGGATCTCCCAAAAAAATGGATTGTCCAAGGCATCAATTTAAAACTTACCCTCATTGCCTGTTGCACCAAGAAAGAACCTCTTTCCAAGGAAACATCCTCATATATGACCTTTTTATTCTCACCTTCTTCTTTCTCTTCGTCGGTATTTACTTGTGACCTCTTTATCCTTGCATGGCCTTCAATAAAGCGATCAACAACACTCTGAAGATTATCGTCTGGCTCTATCTTGTCAATATCAGCACCACATAGGGGACAATCCTTGAAGTGTGATATGCATGCTCTGATTTTTGACAAAGAATCATGAATCCCAAAGCATCAAAATCCATCATACACAAGCAACTGCAGTTAGTATTCATCCAACAAGGACAATATTAGCTAACTTGCAATAGATATGGGAACAAGGCACACATTTGCTACACTCAAAAAGAAGTGCTTGGCATATCACGCAATTTAAGAGGACCCAAGTAAAACAAGGGCCTTGATAGCCTAAATCATTTAAAGCACAATCATGAACAAAACTTTGAAACAAAGATAGAAGGTTATCCTTTATAGGCAGCCCCATTTTTTCTCAGAATGATTTAAGACCATATTAAAATCACCTGCTAACAACCAAGGCAAAGTAAAAGTTTTACTGTAAGAAAGTAATCTATCCCATAATTGAATTTTAGCATCCATGTGATGTTTAGAATAAATAGCAGAAATAATAAAAGAATAAGACTTTACCTCTATATGAGCATGGATATCCTGGGGAGTATGAGCTATAACTTTAAGATTGATATCATTATTCCATAACATAAAAATCCCTCCAGAAAGTCCTTCAGAATCAGCCTTTATGAAGTTTGGGTAGCCAAGTTTAGCCATAGATTCCAGGGCCCTATTGCCACTTAATTTAGTCTCAGTAAGTATAAAAAGAGATGGTTTAAGAGTACTAACCAAATCCTGGTAGGTAACAGAAAAGTCCCTATTATTAGATACATATATAATATATGTATATATATCTAAATCTTTTATATATATATATATATATATCTGCCTTAAGGATAATTCTCCATCTCCTTTTGATCCCTTTTCTCTCCTTTAGGCCTGAGCTCAATCCCTTCAACAATTAGACCACGCTTCCAAATGCCATTCCGAAACAAGTAGATGATCAGTTCAACATCTTGACCTTCCACAACAAAGTACTCTCCTAACTCAACTTCTGTCCACCCATCCCCTCTCTGTTTTGGCTTTTGGGCATGTTGGTCCACAGGTGTGCTCTCTTGAGGATCCAAAATTACTGCCCGGGTTTGATTTTGTTGGCCACTAACTCCTACTGAAGCGTTTACAGTTTCATAGTCTAAGCCATATCTTGTTGATGCCAAGGTGAAAACAAGGTATGCTGAATAGGTTGTGTTCGGTGACAGCATGCTTGTCCTTATACTGCCACGAATCTCCAGCCAACATACATTAAGAAGCAAAGCTACAGTTGGGAACCTGCATTCAAATATGTCATTAATCCATCAGAATCATTTAAAAATGAAGATGCTGGAGGATTAAGTACCTAGATTTCGGACGGTTAATCCATCGCCAGTATTCGGGAGTGTCAACCCAGCAAATAAACAGGTCCTTCGCAGACAACATGTAACACTTTTTACCACTCCATTTCTCCAATGAGAAGCTCTGAAATAGGATAATTAGAAAGCAATCAGATGTACTGTACAAAATAACAGTGAGACTGAAAGATGAAACTGAGCATTCATACATATAAAGCAAGGCCAACTTTAGATTAATAATACGGTATCTGATTCATTTTAGCATCCTTTTTAGTGGAAAATATCCGAAAGAAATTCAGAAATATTTGATTCCTCCTCATCTTTTCACAATTCTACACACAAAATGCTATTTATCAATGATTCATTCTTTTAAGATAATGGGAATCCGAATCTGAAAATTAAACAAATAAAAGGAAAAAAAAAAAATCTCAGAGAAACAATTACACAACGATTCTGAATAAAGAAAAATAAAATTCAGTTTAAAAACAATAATCAACCAATTTTCCTCAAACGCATATCAGATCAACAACAGAAATTTTGGGGGGAAAAAAAATCGAAGACGGAATTTCAAAAAAAAAAAAAGAGGCAAACCTTGGTAGCAGCGTCAAGGAGAATTGGGTGATCACAAAGATAAAGATAAATCTCTTTCTTAGAAGCAAAAGAGCGCAACAATTCAGCACCTTCCTCAGACTGACAAAAAAATTCTCGGTAATCATCCGGCAAAAATCGTTCCCAGATGGCGTCAGATTGTGAAGCGGAATGAAAGGTGGAGGCAACCAGAGACAACCTACAAGCGTCCCTTGGACTGGTCAACGATAAAGCATTAGCTATAAATCCTTCAGGCAGTGCAAGGAGACTCATGTCCACCGCCATAGCTTTTTGATCTCTCTCTTCGAAATTCCCAAAATCGTTTTTTCTCTGTAGAAATTCTGAAATGGTGGGTAGAAGGAAGTTAGACCTGAAAATCAACATACCACAGAAAAAGAAGCATGATACAATTAAAAATTATAGATACAGTTTACACTGAATTTAAAATAATAGCTTCCAATAACCAATAATTAAACAAAAAAAAAAATGATACCTTGATATATATATTGCTAGACTTCCACAATTTTAACACCTTTTATGAATGGTCTCTTATCCATAACATCAAGTTCCCATGTTTCCGAGATCCGTTGGAATAGAGAAAATTCGAATTCTTCATTAATTTGGTGTGGTTCTCTCATCATGAATTTTCCAATGGACATTTCAGTCCATATTCCTGTTGGTTGGTTCTTCAGAATTTCTGTACGCAGTTTCCTTTCTCCAGGTATCTTCATTTCAATTTCAATTTGATTTTCACGCCGGAATATATATTTACTCAATTGTATCATTAGCATAATCTCGTATTCGATTCCTGTCTGAATCTTTTCTGTCTTAAACTTTCCAACAATCTTCGTATTCAATGGAATGCGTACAACAGTGACAAAACTTAGACTACATAGAATTGAAATGGGTCGATGTTAAACAACTATATTTATATATAATGCAACATACTCACGTGTATATATATATATTTATTACTTTTACCTTGAACTGATTGGTAATAAACACCAGCTTATATACGGAGGATCAGAACTCAAAGGGATATCTTTTATAGATATTGTGAAGTAATTTATCTCCGAGTGAATTTCAGGGGAAGATATCTGAAATCAATTTGAGACACCCAAATAGTATTTAGAAACTATGAATGAGACAATATGAGAAATAAATTAAGTTATATATAATCATGCAACAAATATTATATAAATAATTTGATCGTACGTACCTCTTTTGTGGAAGAAAAATTGCAGTATTCAATAATCCACTTATGCTTGCTTAATTGAAAAAAAAAAATAAAACAAATAAAACAACAACAACAATCCACTTACGATTTCCCACTTTGGCAAATGGACGGATCCAAGGGAAAATTTCTCCAACATGGGACAATCTTCAATTTCGATAGAGTTAAGCGATGGAAAATCCAGAGGATGTCTCATTTCAAAAATTGATCCATACAATTTTCGTAGTTTTACTAGATGAAGTCCACACAATGGAACTCTTTGTGTAATCTCTTCATATGCGGTTTCTCCTTCTTCTTTGATAATTATATGTCCCAACTCCTCACAACCAATTACTTCCAGTAATTGCAAGTTTGTAAGAGATTTAAAGGTAGGAGGAGAAAACACTGCTGTTATGTTGAGTTTTTTCAGACATAAATGCCTCAATTTGGGACAATAAACCTATAATGGAATGGGTAATAATTAGTTTAGTGTTTTTCTATTGCTATTATTATTAATGAAATTCAACAATATCAATATATTATAAGAAAGGATGCAGTCTAGTAGTTAATAAAACATCAATACTTGTTTAAATGTTATTGAGAATGTATAATTCATCAATTTAGTGTGTATTATGAGTTGATCAATCAGTGAGAGAGAGAGAGTTAAGCACTTGAGTACTACTAATAAGTTCATTGTTTCAGTGGGGATTAAGTACCAGCTAAGGGGGGAATGAAAGCATGGGCATATATAACAAAATGATAGAATAAGTGTGTGTGTGTGTATATATATATATATATAGAGAGAGAGAGAGAGAGGAGAGAAACCTGTTCGTTGTTGATGAAAGGTGTTGGATTAGGATGCTCTTCAACAAATTTTAGCATCTGGGGACACTCAATAATATATAACCGATCCAATGAAGGCATTTGTATGCAGTTGTAGCAGACAGTAAGAATGTTTGGCAAGTTTTCAAGACGTAAATGCTTGAGATTTGGGAATGAAATTGTTTCTCCAACATTTTCATCATCCTTTCCAATAACTTGTTCTAACATTGAACAATTTTCTACTTTAAGCTCCGTGAGATTCAGAACCCCACTAATAATTGAGGGAGAAAACAAGCATTTGAAATTCCCAATGCCTCCCACTGTCAAATAGGTAAGCCCACAAAAATTGAAGTTCATCCCTGCAACCTGAACACCATTTCAAATTATGTATACATATTTTAACAAAATTCTTTAATTCTCTTCTCATGCAATCTTTGACATAATTCTTAAAATGATTTCCTATGAGGACAAGGAAAAATCTTAAAACTCTTCTATAGTGTTCAAAGAAAATGAAACACAAATGGAGAAATAAGAAATTAGGATTAATGTATAAATAATTTGAAAAGAAAAGATAGTTTAAAATGGATAAACTTACTTGTGGGATAAGATCTCGTTGATGAACCTCGTTGATGTCACCTTTTGTCATCTTCATGCTTGGCAAGTTACAAAGAGTTAAATTAATCAACTTAGGGAGTTCAATTCTATCAATTCCATTACAAAAATCACATAAGCTTTTTAAATTTTTAAAGGATAGAGACCTTAATTTAGGTAACTCTATCTTCTCAACCAATTCTCCATCATCCTTCTTGAAAATCTCTTTCATGGTTTCACAATATTCCACATAAAGAGAGGAAAGTTGCACTAAACTTTGTGCAATAGATAATGAAAACATGTATGGTAAATTGTCACAACTCATTATCCATATGCTTTGAAGGTTATTTAGGCAAAGCTGCTCCTTGACAGGGATAAGTCCAGACAAACTCATAAGATATATGCTTTGTAGTTCCACAAAAGATCCAATTGGTGGTGAAACATCAAAAATCTGTTGCAAACTGTCAGAATTAGAAATGTGTAAAGACTCTAACTTGGGAAATATTGCACCCTTTTGTCGGCCCTCAGCAAGATATCGGATATTGGTGAGATGAGTTAGTCTTAGTTTTTTCAAGCAACTAAGATTCCCAGAATTTTGGGATAACCATTTGACAACAATCATGCAATTAGATCCTTCAAGATTCAAATATTCAGCATCACTTGCCATGTCATAAACCCAATTCCCCAAGGGGTTTACTACTTCTTTTCCCAACATAATGGATTTCTTGAATCCTCTCCCATCGTTAGGACATCTTAATGATACAGCTATGTTATAGCTCTCCAAGTTTTGAACCCATTGAGGTTTTTCTCTAGGTATAACTCTTGGATTTATTATTTCTATCTTTAGAGTGGTTAACTTTTTCAAGGAATCCAACTCACGAAGGCATGCAATGCCGTCTTCATCCCCTCCAAGTCTTGCTTCAGCCTCCCAATTGTCAAAACTGCCCAAAATCACAAGTTCTTCCAATCTAGTAAGTTTTGATATAACACCAAACTCAATTCTTCCTTCCCTTTTATAATGTAAGATCTTCAATTGCTTCAGATTTTTTAGCCTCCCAATCTCTATTGGCAGCATCTCAAACTCGCAATAATCCAAACATAGGATTTCAAGATTGATTAGCTTTCCAAGCATTGAAACCATCTGAAAAATATTACACTCTCGGAGTACCAAAGTATGAAGCCTATTTAATTCACCAATTGATGGAGGGAGCAATCCAATTCTGAAGGCTTCTAAAACTTTAAGCTCAACCATTCCGTTGAAAAAATTTTCCGGTAACTCCAATTTATGTTCACAAGGAAAACTTTGTACAACATCCAAACGTAGGAGTTCAAGCTTGGGGTAAACTATTGATTTTGGAAAAGTAATACTAGAATGGGAGAAATGCAATGAAATAAAAGTGCAGTTATTAATATTATGGGAATGTTCTTTCGTCATCGATGGACATTCATTCAACCCATGCTTTATCATGAACTGCTGCGTCTCCTCATTAGACACAACCATCCCCTCCTTAGTTGCAATCCATATGCCTACATCACGAATAACATCATGCATTCTCACCTCAAAATTCTCCGAGTACTTTTTTTCCTTAATAAGCAACGAACGACAGTGAAGAATATCCAACATGGTTTTGACTGTGTTTCTATATCCTGTCAAACTGTTTAATTCATCGAAAATTCTTAGCCCTATTCCCCACCCAAGTAACTCTTCAATGGAAATGGAATAATCTTCAGGAAACAAACAACAAAGTAGAAAGAGATACTTTTGTCCTTTACATTCCAACACTTTGAAGCTGTACTTTAAAGGCTGATAAACACTCTTTAATACGTCTGGGATATTATTTGGTGCAGATTTCTTTAATTCTTCAAGTGCATTATCCCAAAAGTATTTGTCTTTGTCTTTCAATGCAGAGGCTACAATCTTTAAGGCAAGAGGCAACCCCTTGCATTCGCTTTCAACTTTCTTTGCAATATGAACAAGCTCATTATGGGAATCATCATCATTAATCCCAGCATTGCCTTTGAAAAATCTCCAAGACTCCTCGGTGGTTAAGATTTCCAATTGGAAGGTGGTTTGGACGCCAATGCAATTTAAGACATCCTTGTTTCGAGACGTTATGATAAGTTTGCAACGAGTATTAGTGGTTGGAGAAGGAATTCCAAACTCTTCTAAGTCCAATCTTTCCCAAAGGTCATCTAAAATTATGAGGATACTCTTTTCGCCCATAAGTCTCTCATGAAGTTTACTTTTTCGGAATTCGTGAGACTCTCCACTCAGTGTTAGACCTAATCCCTCTGCAATCTGGCTTTGAAGCTTTGGTAGATCCGGCTGTTGAGAGACCACTACCATGACAACGTGCTCAAACAAAGTCTTCTTATTTTTCACCTTTTCCTCAAAATTTTTAACCATTTTCGTTTTTCCTGAAAAAAAAAAATACAATGGAAACAAGATGCATTTAAGTAAACAAAAATCAAACAATCAAAATGTATGAATTGTAGTATGAGACAGTATTAATTACCTACTCCACCGACACCCCATATCCCAATCGAATAAACATTGGGATCGTTCAAAGAATACATAATTTTATCCTCTATGTCCTTGCGAGATTCAAAATCAAAATAAGATGTGGGAACGGGAGGAAGTTCTGCAGGCATTCTAGGGTTTGATATCGTATCAAATGTGGTGATTCGGAGTTCAGCACAGTCTCTAGCTGCCTTCCGAGCTTTTCTAGCCAAGGAATAGTGAAGCAGGGGAAGCCATTTGCGCACACTGCTGCTTTGAATTTCTTCATTATCACGAAGAATCTCGTCAATCCTTATTTTCAACTCCTCCACATTTCTAAGCCAAGCTTCAACCACAGTTGTGATAACTCTAAGATTAGCCCTAGCTGATTCAACTTGCTGTTGTAAAGTCTCATATTTGATATTTAGGTCCTCAAGTTCATGAGCAAGGGTTTGAACATTGAAGGAATAGAAACAGAGATAGTTCAGTTGCTTCTTAAGTGCTTCCACCGAGTACTCCACGATTTTGCCAGTAAGTGCTTGGATCACACTGTCTGCCATTTTTTCATTGGAAAGGAAATTGAGTCTTATTTTTGAAAGGAGTATTATTTGCTTCAATAAAGAATGAGTCTGAAAAGTAAAAAGTGAAAATTGTGAATCGAAGTGGCAAACTGATTGGAGCTTCGTTTTGGTTGCTTGTATTATTATTATTTGTTTGAAGACTTTTTTATTTTTTATTGCAAGAATTTCCTAAAAGTTACTTTATCTTTTTATAAATATTATTCCCATTAAAAGTAATATGAAACTGAGAAGAAAGACGGAAAACAAAAAAACGCTTTGATTTGTCATACGAAGTTTCATTTCTTCTTCTTACTTTGATTTTTTTTTTTTTTTTTTATGACATTTTCACTGTAAATCCTTAATTTTTTTTTTTTTTAACAAGATCAATAAAAAAGAATTTTATTTTTCTTTAATATAAAATTCTTATTTTAAATTAATTTGTTTAAGATCTCTTTACCTTTCATCTATAATTTATATTTTAAAAATTGAATTAGTTGTGGAGAGTATTTAAATATATATATATAATTTATACCAACTCAAATATATATTAATACAGAGCCATAAATGGTAAAAGATGGTTGCATCATTTGGGAAACACTGATATGACCAAGATTTCTTATCATCAATTATGTTGTTGGCCACCAAAATTTTGATGCTTCCGCAGCTGCCACTCTATTTCGTATAATTATGACCCAGAAAAATGCAAAAACAGCAATTAGAAAACCAAAAAAAAAAAAAGTAAATTATTACATTCTCTTTTACTCAAATCAATGATCTTCAGTTTTAACGACCAAAAACAAGCAAGAAATTAGAATTGAACTTATTCCAAGATTAGGATATTTTATTAAATAATTTCATCCATGGGA
The DNA here is from genome assembly GCA_025388415.1 of Cynanchum wilfordii. NCBI lineage: Eukaryota > Viridiplantae > Streptophyta > Magnoliopsida > Gentianales > Apocynaceae > Cynanchum > Cynanchum wilfordii. The sequence goes on from JAHSUH010005203.1 coordinate 13,586, forward strand.
GGAAGAATAGTACTAAAAGGAATGAATGCTCTTTTTTTAAGGTATATTTTGATTAGGAGATATAATTACCGAAATTAAATTTTGATTTAATTTTCTTACTTAATTGTAAAATTCAGATTCTGCTGCTGCTGCAAGGAAATTTTTGGAGAAGGGAAAATTGTATCACTGAGTATTTAGTACATAGCAAACAGACTAAGGTCAAGTGAGTGCTGGCTGAGTGGTCAGCACCCACACTCTCAACTTTAAAGTTGGGAGTTCGACACTCACTTCAGTCTTTGTACTACCAACCCAGCAATATGCTGTCAGATTCGGGTGTGGATTATTCGGGTCAACTCGGACACCACAAAAAAAAAAAAAAAAAAAAAACAGACTAAGTACACTATTCACACACCAGTACCGAAGAGTGCGTATTATTGCATGGTCATGCACGTCTGTACGTTTCATGTAGGTATTCCACTTTGGTAGTGTAAGTTATTAGTTTTTTTTTATAATTAAATCGGATAAAATATGATAGAATCCACACATCAGAAGCCGGACGCAGCGGAGCACAAAGTGTAAGTTATCAGTTAAGTTACCAGTTTGGTATCAAAATTTTGAAGGGATACAAGAAAAATTCTCCAACATAGAATAATCTTCATTTTTTATTATTCAAGATATAGAAATTCTATGTGTTGTTTCATTTGAAAATAGTTCTTCTAATTTAAGTGAGTTTGAGGTTCAAACTCTCACTCATATATGTGGCTGTTTAAAATTTGGAGTCAAAACTTTCTTTCATAAGAAATCAACCCAACTTAAACAGAATTAGTCTATATGTAAATTTGGTTTAAAGATATCGTTATATAGTTTGAGACTTGTGTGGAGGAATGTCAAGAGGTCATCCTCAACCACTCCTTAATTTAATAAATTTATGTTATATATTTACATAAAAAAATCTTTTATTCAAATAAAAAAATTATTAAAAAAATTCTCTTATATATAATATAACAATCAATAATTAAAAAATATATATACACATATACACAATATTTTTTTATTTGATGAATTTTTTTTTAAAAAAAAAATTAATATAACATGAAATGATAAATTAATAATAATTTTTATATATATAAAAAAAACCATCAACACGTGAATAATAAAAAATTCTTAATTTCTTAAGTTTTTAACTCTTTCAATTAAATATTATTAAGTTTAGTTAAAGGTTTGATTAGGAGATTAAAAAACAGAAAGTAAATTTTTGTTTAATTTTGTTACTTAATTCCAATTCTTCTTCACTAATTTGTTTGTTGTGCTGGTTCTCTTATCATAAATTTCCCAGTGGAGAGATTTCAGTCCATATTTTTACTGGTTAATTGGTTTCTCAATATTCTTTTTTTTATGTATTTGAATTTAATTTTTAAAGAGACAAAAGTAATATTAATAATTTAGAATTGTCAATCAAGTGGCCTACTGAGTGTACCTTCTTTTTGGGGTTTTTTTTTTTTTTTTTTTTTTTTTGCTAATTACTTTCTTTTTGGCATTTTGTATTCCATTATTGTCTTTGCTATTTTTTTTTTCCCAACATCCCATGTGCTTGTCTTAAATTTTTATGATACAAAAGTAAATATGTATATATGTATATATATAATGGTAAAGTTTAATTTTTTTAAAAAAATATATATAATATTTGGTAGGACCAATCTTCAATCAAAACCTTATTTTGAAAAACCTTATTATATAATATAATATAATATCTTATTTTGTTTAGTTTAATTATAATATCTTGTGCTGATTGTATTCTTTGTTTAAAGACTTTCTTAAAAGGACATTTTTATTTTTATAATTTAATATGAAAGTCTTATTTTAAATTAATTTGTTTAAACTCGATTGATATTTTTATGAGTTCACCTACAATTAATGTAAAAAATTGTTGGATATTTTGGGAAACTCTGATATGACCAAGATTTCTAATGCTCAATTATGTTGTCGGCCACCAAATATTTTGATGCTTCTACAGTTTGCACTCTATTTGGTATAATTATGAGCCACCAAAAATATATCAAATTACATTCTCTTTTACTCAAATAATTGATCTTCAGCTTTAACAACCCAAAAAAAAAAGCAAGAAATTAGAAATTGGACTTATTCAAAAGATTATGATATTTTATTAATCAAAGTCAAAAAAGAAGGTCCCACCAATTAGAATTTGAATTCAGGGCATTTCACCTCAAACGAATCATCGACATCATCTTCTTCAGAGTTCAGACAATGATGGTTTATTTTGAGCTTGAAAATGGAAATGGTTTCGCCATTAGAAAAAAAATTCCACTTAATTTCATCCGTGGGAGGCAGAAATAGTACTAAAAGGAATGACTGGTCTTTTTTTCAGGTAAATTTTGATTTGGAGATTCAATAACATTAAGTAAATTTTGTTCAATTTTTATTAGTAAATTTTGCTTCCTCCATGTAGCTTCAATTCAATTTCAACTGAATCTTTCTTCTCTCACGCTTCCATCTTTTCTCCAACATTATCATTAGCACAATCTCGTATTCAATTCCGATTCTAATCTTTTTTGTCTTAAACCTTCCAACAATTTCCTTATCCAAAGGGAACCGATATGGCATCAAAAAAGCTTTCACTACATATGCATTACATAATGTGTTAAGTTACAATATATACATATATATATTACTTTTACATTGAATATGATGCAGGTGCTAATAAATACAACTGATTATTCTCAACAAGATCAAAATTGAAAGAAATATATTTTATAGATATAATAAATCAATTGTTCTCTGAAATAAAATCGAAACACTCAAATAATATTTAAAAATTATGAAAAATTTAATATGTGAAATAAATGAAGTCACATATATAATCATGAAACAAAAGTTATATGAAATGGAAAATATAGCCATCTAATAATTAATTTATGGTACGTACCTCACTGTGGAAAAAAAAAAATTTTGTCAGCAAATTCAGTATTCAACAATCCACTTATTGTCTTCAATTTGGGCAAATGGAGGGATCCAAGGGAAAATTTCTGCAACATAGGACAATCTTCAATTTTGATTATTTTAAGACAACATAGGACAACTATGCTATTTTAATTGAGTTTGAGGTTAAAACTTCAATTTATGTATATAACGGTTTAAATTTTTGGGGATCGAGCTTCTTCTCACAATGGATCAACCTGGCTTAAACGAGATTAGTTTATATCTAACTTAATGACTAAAAGTGTCTTTTCATAGTTTGTGATCCATCCACAACACTCAATGCTTAAGAATATATATATATAAAATTAAAACATTATTGTGATAACTACATATTTTTAAATTTAATAAAATTTCTTATTTCGTTTATCTCCAAATTAGAATTTTGCTCAGTGCTGTTCTTGCTTTAATGATTAGCGTTCCAAGCAACAAGAAGAAAATAATAATAATAATTAATTAATTGACTGATCTAACTAAACTAGTGTCCTAATTAGTAATTACCTTTTTTTTTTTTTCTTCCTTTTGAAATATTATTTCAAAATACAATATCAAAATATTTCAAAAAACAATTAATATTACTTTATATCCATAAATATTGCTAAAAATTAATAAATAAATAAATATATATATATATATATATATAAAGAACATAATACTCATTTTCTTTAAAATGACATTTGTCTTTGTAAAGTAAGCAAAAGACTTATGATCTCACACTCTTTCTTTAATTTTCTTTGCTATTATTGTTTTTTCTTGAACAAATTACAAATTAATACAACCAGAATCAAATAAAAAATCGAGATTCGAAACCAATATTGCCATAGTGAAATTGAAATTCTTCCCTCACTAAAAATTTAAATTCTTCCAAGAGATATTTCAATTCATCCAAAAATTACTCTATTCTTTTTAACATGTCATCAGAATAATCTTCTATTAGATTCCTTTTAAAAAAAAAAATATCATTAAAAGAAAAGGAAGAAAATATCCCTATAAGTATAATAAATGACTCTCAAATTTTTTTTATAAATATTAAATTATCTTTAATATATATATCCTTTCCAAATTAAATTGTCATAAAAATTATTGTTGTAGAAATCACAAATTGTCTAAAAAATTAATTTAAAATAGAGATAAAAGATTCCCAAAAACACTAAAGTTAAATATTTAATAATTTCTTAGAACTTTGAAGAATATCTAAAAATAATATATGTATATATATATATATATATTTTTTTTTTTCTAAGAAGATGATTATATATATATATATATATATATATATATATATGGATAAAAGATGTGATAGTACATCAAGTGTGAATATTTTTTTGAACATAACATCAAGTGTGAATATGGACTTACAAAAATTGATAAATCGAAACTAGACAAAGCAAACATAAAACGAAGTAAAACAAACCGGGCTAGAGACCAAACAAGGCCCAAATTTATTTACTATGTTTGATCCGACGGGTAAAACAAGAACGCAAAGCTCGAGAGGGGCTCAGTATATTCTGTTAGAGTCGAAACCCAAGATGTTGCCCCCATTGTCTCTGCCCAGCAAATCTTGCTTCCATCCTTCGCCAAAACGTCGCCACCATATTCTGCTCTTGGAATATATGGTTGATCGTAAAAGCTTGTAAACGGGAGAGAAGGGTCCTGCATGAAGAAACAATAATCGACAATCTGCTGTTATTGTCTTGAAAGAGAGCATTCTTAAGAGCTAGAGAATCAGTTTCGATTTCAAGTGAAAGCCATCGATGAAGACATGCAAGCTGAAGAGCTGTCCATAAGGCTAATCCTTCAACCACATCAATATTCATCGGAGGTAAAGATTTAATAAACCCATAAATCCAGTTTCCCTTATGATCTCTGAAGGCACCCCCAATACCACTTCCTGTTTTAGAAACCGATCCATCTATATTTAGCTTAAGAAAAGGAAACGTAGGAGGGTAGGTTCCATTTAACATGCAGGTAGGGATCGAGTTTTGGTTTGGAATGCATGACATGTAAGGATTTAATTAGATTATTAGAATCCGGATATAAAAAAAAATGAGCCAGGACATGAAAACGGGAGTGCTTAGGTAATGATAAAGGCTTACAAAAAACAAATGAATTCCTTTGGAGCCATAATACCCAATATGAATAAACTAAAAAGGATTGCCAAGGAACTTGAAAAGCCACGCTATTCAAATTAGAATCTTGATGACAGAGATAATAGAACCAATCAAACACATTTGATATATGTAAAGAAGAAGACCAGATGACTTGAAACCGAGGAAACACAGATAAAACACAGACCAATATGATTGAGCTAAAGAACCATCCCTAAAAATGTGGAGGCAAGACTCAAGAAGATTACAAATGATACAAGAATTGGTTGAAATAATATGTCTAGAAACAAGAAAAGCCCTAGTATGCAATTTCTCTTGGATAGATAACCATAGAAAATACCTAACTTTAGGATGAATTAATATAGACCAAATCCATGAGTATGATATATGGCCTAACTGTGAATTATTATAACCAGATGATTGATTATTAAGAAAATCTTGCAAATTAAAGTATAAAGCAAAACTAGAAGAAAAATTTCCTGCTTTTAGTAACATTCCAAATTATTTTATCTGGCAGATCATGATGAGGAAAGAAAGCACAGAAAAATCCCAAGATGCAGATGCATAAGGTACATGTGTGCAAAACTTGATTAACAGTTAATTTATCTTCATGATGCATAAGAGGGCCTTGAATAAGATCTCTAATAGGCATATTATGTAGCCATTTGTGAAAAAAGAAATTTGTATGCTCACCATTGCCTATTAGATGCTTTGTATGTTGGAAGATAAAATGATATCCTATTTGAATGCTTTTCCAAATAAATGAATGATGATGCATGCATGATATATGATATGGGGGTGATATAAATTTAAGATATTTAGATTTTAGAAGTCTAGCCCAAAGTGATTCAAGGTTGAGAAATAAAACAACGCCATGCTAGTGAAGCCAGTAAAGCATTATTCCTAGATTCAGCATGTGGTATTCCCAAACCACCGGAACATTTGGGTCTTAAAAGAGTGGACCAGTGAATTAAATGTAATTTTTCTTTTTTAGCTAAACCAGACCAAAGAAAAGATCTAGAAAGTTTATCTATAGTTAATAAAGTCTTTTTAGGAAGCTTACAGACCTGCATCGGATGAATAGGTAGAGAAGAGACCTATTAGTCTTTTTAGGAAAAAAAAAGTTGAGGGTTCCAATCTCTCCCGACTATTAGTCTAAGAGTTTCTCATTTACCTCTTGACTTGTCAAGAAGTTAAGGGTTTAAACTTCACCCGATGTTCTACAGCTCGAGATATATTCAAAACTTATAAATTTTGTAACATGTTACGCCAACTCATCTATAACTACCAAAACTTTTCTTTTCTTTGCTTATTAGGGAAGCCCTTTAACGGTCTCATTTCTGTTGCATTTCTATGTTCTATATGACACACAAAAGAATAAAAAAAAAAACAAAAATTAAGATATGAATTTCTCTGTGTACCTATTTACAGATCAAGCATTTAATGCTTTAGTGAACAAGTTGCAATTACAAGAAAGACATTGTTAGTAAAAATATATCTGACAGAGAGCAGCAGCAAGCATAAGTTTTAAATCCATCATATATCATCACTATTATCAATCTGATAATGGCAGTTTTCCCCAATTTTCACTTTTGCTTGCAAGTGCTTTACTCTCAAGTTAAAAGATTTATGATTGTTGTATTATTTTTTAATGCACAAATTACAAATTAATACAAGAAGAATCAAATATGAAATCGAGAGATTCGAAACCAATATTGCCCCAGTGAAATTGAAATTCTTCCAAGAGATATTTCAATCCATCCAAAAATTACTCTATTCTTTTTAACATTTTCATCAGAATAATCTCCTATTTGATTCCTTTAAAAAAAAATAAATACCATTAAAAGAAAAGTACAAAAATATCCCTATAAATATAATAAATGACTCCCAATTTTTTTTTTTATAAATATGTATCTTATTATTTATAATATTATATTATCTTTAATATATATGCTTTCAAAAATTAAACTATCATCAAAATTATTGTTATAATATTTTATAAAGGTTTTTTCTCCAAAAAGAAAGATTTTAAGATGTTAGAATTGTCAATCAAATGGCCTACTGAGTGTACCTTCTTTTTGGAATTTATTGTATTCCATTACTGTACTTGAAAGTTAATGGTAAATTTTTATTTTTTTTAAAAAAAAATATATAATATTTGAAATTTAAATTTATTTCAAAACAAACGTGACCTGAGCACCTTGATGAGCCTATGAGTTTGGTAGGATTAATATTCAACCACTTATTGTTCTCAATATTCAATTGGTTTAGTTAGTCTCAAAAAGAATATTCTAAATTTTTTATTTTAATATCTAGAAACATTCTATGTTCTATTATACATTTAATTCTCATTTTGATGTGAGAAAGATTATCACAAACATATATCATTTTTTTTTATTAGTGTCATGCACTAAATCCGGGCTTAATTAAAAAATTAGAAAATCTTAAATTCAATGTCATAACATGGTTACATCATACAAGTTAAATTCGATCCTAATTGTTTATCCCGCTTGGAAGGTAAAGACTTATAACAAGTGGAGTTTTTTTTTTCATCATGCTCTTCGATGAGTTAAAAACTTAATAAATATTTTGAAATATGTTCCCGTGAGCCAAAACTTTTATTTTCTTTGCTTATTAAGGAAGCCTTTACATAAATTAAACAAAAAAAACAAAAATATCTTAAAAATAAACTTGATATCAAAATAATAAAAATAAAATCAGAGAAATTATAATCCTTTAATTAAACTAAAAATAAATAAAATCTTTTAATCAAAACTTTAAAATAAGAAAAATAAAATTTTATATAAATTTACAAAACTGAATATTTTTAAAAAAATTAACATTGTCAGAGGTTATGTGGTGGATTGAGAGAAGGCCACCTCCCAACCACCTGGGGGGATCGACACTCACTGCATCCTCCCCTATATAAAAAAAACAAATTAACATTGAAACTAAAAATAATAAAATAAACTAAAATAGAAAAATAAAATTTAATATTAAACTTCTTAATCAAAACTGTAATTTTTTTTTTTAAAAAAATTATCTTTTAAGAAAATATAAATTTTAATAAATAATAAAAATTCTAGAAAATTCCTTATAATAATAATTAAATAAATTCCAGAAAATTAACTTTTAAGTATAGACAAAATTGAAAACAAATGAATTTAATTTCGTTGGAAATCACAAATTAAAACTTTTAAAAAAGTTATTAAAAGAGATAATAATAATCAAATAATTTCAAAAGTCAAATTTTAAAAAGAGTTTAGTTAATACAACGCTTTTAAAAACTTAATTCAAAAC
>JAHSUH010005206.1:0-34844 GCA_025388415.1 Cynanchum wilfordii
TAGTTAATAGATTAAGGCCTTTTCTTAGCTCTATCATTGACCCTCTTCGGAGTAGTTTCTTACTTAACAGACGGGCATCGGATAATTTTATTATCGTCCAAGAAACACTCAACTGTTTTCTCAAAAGACAACCGGGTTTTATGGCCATTAAACTTGACCTTGAAAAAGCTTTTGACAAAATTGAGTGGCATTTTATTCGAAATATGTTGTACTCTATTAATTTGCCTAATAAACTCATCAACATAATCTTATCTTGCATTTCCTCTTCCGAAATGGCGATTCTTTTTAATGGTCAACCTTCCAATTTTTTTGAGCCTTCTCTTGGAGTCGGATAAGGGGACCCTCTTTCCCCTTATCTCTTCATTCTTGGAATGGAATTTCTATCCTTACTCATTCACAATCAAGTTTCTCTTGGTAAATGGTCTCTCATTTCCATTACTGCTCATGGACCTTTTATCTCTCACACACTCTTTGCAGATGATGTTTTTCTTTTTGCCAAAGCCTCTATCTCTAACGCCCTATCCATAGAAATGGTCCTCAAAGACTTCTCATCTCATAGTGGCCTTAATATTAATCCTTCAAAATCAAAGATTTTTTTCTCAGACAACTGTCACTCCAATCTCTGTAATCAAGTTTCCTCCATTTTATCCATTAAACAAACCTCTAATTTAGGAAATTACCTAGGCTTTCCACTTTTATCTCGCTCCCCTAAACACACTGCCTTTTATCCACTCCTTTCCCGCCTCTCTAATAAACTTAGCACTTGGAAGAAGAAAACACTTACACTTGCTGGACGTATCACATTAGCTAAATCAATCCTCTCCACCATCCCTACCCACCTTATGCAATGTTTTGTTCTACCTTCCAAAACTTCAAACTCCATCAATATAACAGTTAGGGATTTTATTTGGGATTCCACTAGTGAAAAGAAGAAAATTCACACTATTTGTTGGAACACTGTCATTTTACCAAAAAAATTTTGGAGGCCTTCAAATCAAAGACTCTAAATTCCAAAATCAAGGTCTTTTAGCTAGTCTTGCATGACGTTTTCTCACTATTACAACAAATTTAGCTTGTAGCAACATTTTGTTTACAACACTTTTAATTAAGTAATGTATAATCACACAAGTAGAAATACTTAAAGTAATATGTATCTAAATATAAATATTGATGCATGATATAGTTACACTTTTAGTAATTGTTGCTTAGATATACTAATAATTTAATTTTTTTAGCAACATATAACATAAGTGTTACCATAAAGGATTTTTTATAACAATACTAATTACACTTTTCATAACTATTTCTAAATATAATATATCCGTACGTAATATTGAAACACTTTTTATAACTATTGTAATATATATTTATTTAAAATTTAACTTTTTTAGACATAAAAGAAAAACGTCATTTTAACGTAATCTTCTTCTAAATATATATATATATATATATATAACTAATCTTTAAAAAAAATAACATAAAATTTTGAGGTTACATGGAGGTTATATCGGTAGTGGAAGTTGTTTTTTATTTTAACAAGTTGAATTTCATTAAAATAAAAAATAGTAACAAAATGAATAATTATTGGTAATATAAAACAAAACCATATAGTGGAATCTTAAAAGTTATCTTAATGAACATATATTTATAATAATAAAATTTATAAAAATAAATAGCACATATTTACCAAATATATATATATATATATTAAATATATATATATATTTCAAATTTTCTTTTATTTCCTAAAACTTCAATATCTAAGTAAAATACAAAGACTAATAAAAAGAAAAAAAAAATCTTCAATTTCCCTCAATTCCTAAAAACTTCAATATCTTTTAAAATTCAAGTCTTTCCATATTTTCAAGTCTTTTCATATTCTCAATCTTCCCAACAACATCTTCAAACTGGAATTTGTAGCAGAGTGTAAGCTAATTCCCAAACAAATCAAGCCTGAAAATTGCTAGGTTCCGAAGCCAAAGAAGCATTAGTTCAAAGGTACTTTACTTACTTTTTTTTTTTATTTTTGTAAACCAGGTACTTTACTTTCTTCTTCATCACTTTCTTTGGATTTACAGTTACTATAATTGATTATAGTTAAAATAATCTTTTTAAGGTTTTTTATTATTATTTTTTTAATCATTTTTGTTGGGGTTGGATTGGAGGGGTTTGCTTTCTTACTCACATTCTGGTGTTTTTTTCACCCCTTTTCTGCGTTTTTGGTAGAATACTAAGAAAGTGAGTTCCCTAGTTGAGTATGTTGCTTTTTCTATTTTAGTATTATTTTGACTAGAAATTCTGCCACTTTAAAGTTATATTTCTTGGCTTATAATAAACTTATTAGTTGGACTGAGAACTGGATAAAAATGAAGAAGAAATAGGGCACTTTGGAACGAAACATTTATCTGTTATGAAATTGAGATTTTTGTTTTGTAGATAAAAAATAAATAAATAAAATAAATTTATTGAAACATTTCAAAATGGTAACATTTGTCATGGTTTATGAACCAAGATAGGGAGATAATATAAAAATTTTAAGGGCATTCTATCATCTGTTATGGTTTATTTTGGCCTAATTTTCTTTGATTCCAGTAATTTGTTTGTGTATTTTCTACATTTCGGTAGGTAATTTTGCATGGCTCTGCATGATGTGCATTATTATATATTGTCCTTTAGTAGTTTAGAAATAGAAATATGTATGTATAGTTGCATGCATTTGCATTTTCTTTGCTTTACACGTTACTGGCAGTAGCATGTTTGTATGTATATATATGCTACATTTCATGGTGTTTAGTATTAATTTTCAATATGAATAGTAGTTTAGGTAGTTTTGTTTGCATGGTCAATATAGTTAGTTGCTTGCATGGATTACTTCTGCATTTTAGTAGGTAGTGCATGTTTCTTTGTTTTGCATGGCAGTATAATATGTATAGGTACATTAGTTTTATATAATCTCAGTTTCTTTACTGTTTCTATTTTCAATACATACATATAAATGTATATGTAGTACACTTTAATTGAAATTTAGTACAGAAGGTGTTCATTTGTTCTTTTTGATTTATATCTATTTTTCAGAAGCATTAGATATAGAAATATATCTGTACAACTTTGGCAAATTTTTTATTCTGTCCAGTATAGTAGTTATATGCATATGTTTCCTCTACTGCATCTTAAGTCCAACAACTTCAGTATGCTAACTACTGTTGAAGTAGGCTTGTATTAGAATTTATGGAGTGAATTCCACGGTTAATATTTGTATTAATGAAAAATTATAAAATTAATCATTAGAGGAATCTCCATTTATTTATTTATTAAGTTATTAAACTTTTTATAAAAGCTAAAATAAGTTTTTAAGTACTTTTTAACATTTTAACTATTACCTTGTGTATAGAGAATTTATATTTTCTTATTTGTTAATCTTATAGACCGTGCTAGCTTCTATTCTTAAAGAACGATGAACATGGATAAAAGTTGGATGAATTATTCAAGGAGGTCCAATAAATATAGAGGAGTGGAAAAATTTCTTGATTTTGCATTTGCAAATTCTAGTAAAGATAACACTATATTGTGTCCTTGAAAAAGATGTATAAATGCAGAATGTGTGTCAAAAGAGGATGCTAGAATTCATTTGATTTGTGATGGTTTTATCAAAGGATACACAAAATGGGTTGCTCATGGAGAGATTTCCACGCCATATTTATCTCATGCAAATTCAAGTCAACATGTGGAACAAAATCTAGATGAAATGCAAAGCTTACTCCAAGATATATATATGCCACAAGACACAGATAGTACAATGATGGATGATCTCCAAAATGAATCCATTAGGCCTAATAAAGAAGCTGAGATGTTCTACAAGATGATACAAGATTCAGAAGAAGATCATTTTCTAGGGTGTAAGAGGGTTTCAAAATTATCTTTTATCATTCCTATACTTCACATGAAGTGTGTGAACAAATGGAGTGATAAATCATTCCAAGACCTCCTTAATTTCCTTAGCCAATGCTTTCTAGATGATGCTAAGATTCCAAAGTCATATTATGAAATGACGAAAGTTATGAAAGATTTAGGACTTGGTTATGAACAATATGATGCTTGCATAAATGTTTGCACATTATATTGGGGTAGGGATGAAGGATTAACTAAATGTAGAACATGTGGAGAATCAAGATGGCAAAAGACTGAAGATAATCCTAGTGGTGAAGATAGAAGTAAAAAGGGAGTAGCAATGAAAACTATGAGGCATTTTCCTTTGAAGCCAAGATTGCAAAGGTTCTTCATGTCACAAAAAACAGCATCATACTTGAGGTGGCACAAGGAAGAGTATACTATTGATGGTAAATTGAGGCACCCAAGTGATTCTCCAGCATGGCATACATTTGACTATGAGAATAAGGAATTTTCTAAGGATGCAAGAAATGTTAGACTAGGTCTAGCATCAGATGGTTTTAACCCTTTTAGAACAATGAATGTTTCTCATAGTACATGGCCAGTGATTCTAATACCATATAATTTACCACCTGGAATGTGTATGAAAGAACCTTACTTGCTCCTTACATTGCTTATTCCTGGACCCACTGCTCCAGGAAATAATATTGACATCTATTTACAACCATTACTACAAGAGTTTAAGGAGTTGTGGGAAGTTGGTGTGGAGACATATGATGCATCTTTAAGACACAATTTTAATATGTGAGCAGCTCTTCTATAGACAATTAGTGATTTTCTAGGTTATGATAATCTTTCAGGTTGGAGTACTAAAGGGGAATTTGCTTGTCCTGTTTGTACTGAGCACACATCTTCAAAATGGTTAAAATATAGTAGAAAATTCTGCTATATGGGTCATCGAAGATTTCTTCATTCTAATCATCCATTTCGAAAAGATAGAAAATTATTTGATGGGAGCCAAGAGAATAGAGCGACACCATCATGTTTAAGGGGATCTATGATATTGCAGTTGTTAGAACAATATCATGAATTTAGGTTTGGAAAATTGGTGAATGACAATCCAAAACTTCCCTTCAATTGGAAGAAAAGAAGCATATTCTTTGATCTTCCTTATTGGAAGGACAACTTACTTCGCCACAATCTTGATGTCATGCACATAGAAAAGAACATCTTTGATAACATCATCAACACTTTGCTCAATTTAGATAATCAAAGGATCATATCCAAGCCCGTCTTGATTTGAAAGAAATGGGAATAAGGCAAAGTCTCCATCCTCAAAAAAATTCTTCTAACAAACTATATTTGCCTCATGCTTGCTACTTGATGAGTAAAAAAGAGAAGGGAAAATTTTGTAGGATACTGAAAAAGGTGAAAGTACCAGATGGTTATGCATCTAACATCTCAAGATGTGTAAATCTCAAACCACCAATTAAAATAGTTGGACTCAAAAGCCATGACAACCATATTCTTATGCAACAACTATTTCCATTAGCTTTGAGAAAGCTATTACCAAAGCTTGTTAGATCAACTCTCCTAAAATTTTGTAATTATTTCAAAGAGTTGTGTGCAAGAGTTCTTGATCCTTGTGAAGTAGGAAGGTTGGAGGCAAATATTGTGGAGATATTGTGTCATCTTGAAAGGATTTTTCCCCCGTCATTTTTTGATATAATGGTCCACTTATCAATTCACCTAGCATATGAAGCAAGAATTGCTGGTCCTGTACAATATCGTTGGATGTATCCAATAGAAAGGTAAATTGTTTTCTTCTAAAATTATTATATTCAAGTGTTATGAACTTCATAAATTTTATGTTTTTATTTTTCTAAATTTTATATTTATAAAAACATAGGTATTTATCAAAGCTGAAATCTTATGTGAGGAATAGAAGTCGACCAGAAGGTTACATTGCAGAAGAGTGTTTGACATTTTGCTCATTATATTTATCTGATGATGTGGAGACAAAATTTAATAAAGTTGGGAGGAATGAGGATGCATTGAATGATTTTGATGACCAAAATTTGGATGTCTTTGAACGAAGTGGTTGTCTAATAGGAGCAGGTAAACCAAAGGTATTTGATTTGGATACATTATCAAAGGCACGCCAATATGTCTTATTCAATTGTGAACAAGTTAACCCTTTTATAAGGTAATCTTTATATATATATATATATATATATATATATATATATATATATATTTATATATATTTAATCACTTTATTTTTATATTGTAAGTAAATCTGAGTAAGCCATATCTTTTAAATCTAGCAAACATATGGAAACTCTTCAACATGAATGTTCACGAATGAGTAAGTCACATCTTAGGTTTTTTTTTAAAAAAAAATAAATAAATAACTTTTAAATTTTTAAACGAAATTATGAATTGACTATTTAATTTAAATATATATATATATATATACACACACAGAAATCAATTTAATTAACTTAAAAAAAATAATTTTATTATTTTCTATTAAGTTAAAATAACAATTTAGTTAATAATTTTTCTTATAAAATTATAATCGCATTGAAAACAAAAAAAAAAATTAGAAAAAGTTGGAATGAAATTATTTAAAAGTTGAATAATGTGGTTGATTTTTGTAGAAATAAATGAATTGGTGCTACTACGCCTTTTTTTTTGTAAAAAAGAGTTGCTTTTATTTAAAGAGGAAGAGAGGGTACAATAGAGCTCTCATTGAGAGAAAAATAGTCACTACAAG
The DNA here is from genome assembly GCA_025388415.1 of Cynanchum wilfordii. Lineage (NCBI taxonomy): Eukaryota > Viridiplantae > Streptophyta > Magnoliopsida > Gentianales > Apocynaceae > Cynanchum > Cynanchum wilfordii. The sequence continues at coordinate 6,668 of JAHSUH010005206.1, forward strand.
TTAGTGGAAGATAGTGGAGCTTCCGTCAACAGTGCATCCAAGCTTTGCAAGTGAGTCAGCAACAACATTTGTTTCCCTGAAGACATGGTTAATCCTGGGCTCCTTCAGTTGAGATAGTAAAAATCTGCAATCACGCACAATAATTGCTAAGTTAGTAGAGAATTTATTGTAGATAATGGACTGAGTAAGTACCTGCGAGTCAGAGTTGATCTCAAGTTGTTGTATTCCCAAACTGGTAGCCATTTCTAGACTTCTTTTGAGGGCTAGTAGTTCAGCTTGATTACTGGAGTTGCAGTAAAAACTGAGGGAGAAACCAATAATCCATTCACCGTGTGAATTCCGAAAAACTCCTCATGCTCCACCTCGCTGAGTGGAAGGATTGTAGGAGCCATCAATGTTGAGCTTTAAGAAGGGGTGTAAAGGAGGGTGCCATTTAACATACAGAGAGATTTTGGAATGAGAGGTGAAGGAAAATTTATGAGTTAAAGTGATAAATTCAGTGGCTGAAAACAGGACTTGGTGAAGGGAAAGGGACGGAGGTGATTCTAATTTAATAGTCCTTTTATTCCTATTTTTCCACAGTCTCCAGCAGGTAAACACAAAGAGGGTGTTCCAAGGGATGTTGATGAATAACATTTTTGTGTTAGAAAGGTTGCTTTGCAACCATTCTTTGAGGGGGAGCAATTAAAGAGATGCTCCTTGATTGTAGATGTTAGAAAAGGTGAGAGAGTATGCCAAATTGAAGTGGCAGGTGGGCAGTAACGAAGAATGTGATCAGTAGTTTCGGTTTCTTGAGGACAGAGACAACAACAATTTATGGTTAAGACACCACGACGCTGGAGAAACAAGTTTGTTTTAATTCTGTTATGCCAGCATAACCAAAGGAAACAGTTAATTTTAGAAGGGACTCTAGTTTTCCAAAGTCAGTTCAGATTAATATGATTAGGTCCCTCAAGGTTATTGAGGAGGGCATTATAAGAAGAAGCAGTAGAGAAAATTGATGAGGAGGAAGCTGTCCAAACAAGTGAATCTTTGGAGCTTGAATGGATAGCATAGGAAGGAATTGGAGTGTCTTTAATTCTCTTTTCAATATTTGGAGGGATTGGATAGGAGATTGGATTTAAATTCCAGACACCTGAGCTAAATGTGTCACTAACAGTTAGAGTCCTGTCAGAGGGTTTGAAAGGACCAGAAAGAAAAGAAATGAGTGGGTGGGAAAGGGAACTTACCCAAGGGTCCTGCCAAAATCTAGCATTTTGCCCATTACCGATAGCCCACTTAAGGTGAGGATGACAAATCTTCCAACCTAAGAGAATACTTTACCAAATGAAAGAATCATGGGGTTTACGGTTGGGAATATCAAATGGTTTGAAAGAGGTACGTTGAAGATATTTGGCAAAAAGAATGGCTTGCCAAATATTAGTAGGATCTTTGGTGAGAAAACGCCAAGATAAATTGGAGAGGAGGGCCTGGTTTTGTAACTTGGCGTCTTTAATTTGAAGGCCACCTTGTTGTTTGGGTTGAATAATTGTGGTCCATTTGATAGAGTGAATTTTCCTTTTAGTAGGAGTAGATCCCCAAATGAAGTCTCTAATGATTTGATTAATGGTATTAGTGGTTTTTGAAGGAAGAATAAAACACTGCATGAGATGAGTAGGAATTGATGATAAAACTGACTTTGCTAAGGTGATACGACCAACCAAAGTCAAAGTACTAGTTTTCCAGCAACTGAGTTTATTAGACAGATTGGAGATGAGAGTGTGAAAATCAGAATGTCTAGGAGCTTTACTAAGCAAAGGGAAACCTAAATAGGATCCTAGATTATGTGTTTGTGAAATGGAAAGTATGCTGCAGATATGAGTACAAGTATTAATATGACAATTATCAGAAAAGAAGATCTTGGACTTAGTGGGATTAATCGTTAGTCCACTATGATTGGAGAAGTCTTCCAAAACAGAATTAATGGAATGAGCATTTTGGATGGAAGCTTCAGCAAATAAGAAGACATCATCTGCAAATAGAGCATGATAAATGGGCCAAAAGGTGTAATAGGTATAGCATTCCAATTAGAAAGAGAAGTTTGATTGTGGATAAGAATAGAAAGAAATTCCATTCCTAGGATGAAAAGATAAGGAGAAATAAGCCTCTAGATGGTTCAAAAGAAGAGGTTAGTTGACCATTTAAAAGAATTGCTAGAGTTGAAGTTGAAAGACAAGAGAGGATAATATTGATAAGCTTTAAAGGGACATTAATAGAGAAGAGCATATTTCGAATGAAGTGTCATTCTATTTTATCAAAAGCTTTTTCAAGATCAAGTTTAATAGCCATAAGTCCACATTCATTGTGTTTCCTACTTTTGAACCACTGAAGAGTTTCCTGAATAATTATGAAATTATCAGAAGCTCTATGATTTGGAAGGAAACTACTTTGGAGAGGATTAATAATATTGTTAAGAAAAGGTCGTAATCTGTTAACAATGATTTTGGTGAAAATTTTATAAACAGTGTTACAAAGACTAATAGACCGATATTGGTTAATTGTTTCAGGATGGGGAGTTTTGGGAATAAGGGTTATGAATGTTTTATTGATGGAAGAAGGAATAAATTCTTGGACCATGATATTGTTGAATAAATGAAGAAGTGAAGGAGATTCATTGTGTAAGAATTTTTGAAAAAAAAAAGGATGAAATCCATCTGGTCCAGGATCTTTAAAAGGCTTGAAAGATTTGATGGAAAGAATTATTTCCTAGAGTGTTATTGGCTTAGTTAGCTGGGGATGATTAGAATTGAGGATACTGTTATGATGAATAGGGAAATAAGGAGAATTATAGGAATTAGAGGCCGAAGTGGTGTAAATAAGTTTGAAGTGGTTTGTGATTTGGGTTGCTAACAAATCAGGTTTAATAAGCCATTCTTACACTGGCTCGATAAAGAAAGTCAAATCAAGTAAACTATTACATTTTCATATATATATATATTGGTTGCACAAATATCTCATATATGAAATGATCTCTCCAACAGAATTACGAAGGCTAATTATCAAAAATTGCTACGCTAATTGCTTATCAAACATCAAGTTTAATAAGTCATTCTCCAACAGAATTACAAAGGCTAATTCTCCATTCTACTACACTAATTGCTTATCAAAAATTAAAGACCACGTGCCAAAAATACTCGGGCTTTTTAATGATGAAAAATGATTACGGGAATTATTATTATTATTATTATTAAGTATGGAATATGGGTGAAAGAAGGAATGACTTGTTCAAGAAAATAAATAAAAATAATTACAATAAGAGCGACAAATTCTTTAAATTGTTGTGAAATTACTATTATTATTATTATTATTATTATTATTATTATTATTATTATTATAATAATAATAATAAAAGGAATGAAAAGAATATAATACTCGTATATTTCTTGTCGTTGTACTTAAGAATACAAACTACTCTCTATATACACATATAGAGACATATACAATTACATGGAAATTATATGAAAGTAGTGAAAGTTTTAAAGATATGGACATACAAATTTAATAGAATTTATAAAATAAATAGGAATGGAGTTTTTTACATGTTAATTCATAATCAAGTCACTAATAGTAATTGGAAACCGGTTTCCATCTCCTCATCTGGTCCTTCAATCTCTCACACTCTCTTTGCTGATGATGTCTTTCTCTTTGCAGAAGCCACTACTCATAATGCTACTATCCTTAAAAATGTTCTTGCAGACTTCTCTTCATCTAGTGGATCACTTTCGGTTAACAATGACAAATCCAAAATTTTCTTCTCTACTAACTGCCCGTCAAATCTCATAAATGATATTGCCAACATCATCAACATCGGCTCCACGAATTCCCTTGGTAACTACTTAGGCTTTCCATTACTTTCAAGATCCCCAAAACATTCTGATTTTAATAAAGTTATTGATTCCATCACCTCCAAGCTTGCTAGCTGGAAAACAAAAATGCTCAATATTCTTGGAAGAGTAACTTTATCAAAATCATCTCTCCTCAATTCCTACTCACATTATGCAGTGCTTCCCCTTGCCCTAAAAAACTACACTGCTAATTAATAGACATATCAAAGATTTTATTTGGGGATCAAACACCACCATGAGGAAAATCCATTTACTAAGTTGGGACACTATCACTCTTCCGAAATCAAATGGGGGTTTCCAAATAAGAGATATGAAGCTCCATAATAAAGCTCTTCTTGCTAGCCTCTCATGGCGCTTCCTCACTAACTCTTCTAACTTTCCTTGGACAAAAATCCTCTCTTCTAAATATATGCCCACTACTATTCTCCACCATTTCATCGTTCCCAAAAGTAAGTGTACAGATTCGTTTATCTAGAAGGTCTGTAATCACAAGGTTGGAAAATTTGCACACAACAAGCACAATGGGCTATTGGAGATGGTTCTTCAATAAGGCTGTGGTGTGACCCCTGGATTTCTTCAAACCCAATTCCTCTTTCAACTATTCTTCATGGTCCTCTCGATCCCACTCGATCTTTCACTTACAGTGAAGGATATTATACATATAGGGAAATGAGACCTATCCAAAATTAACTACCCCTTGCCACTTTCTATAAAGAATCAAATCTTGGATACCCCTATACGCCTCTACCTTAGGTACCCTCCTAGCAAGGATCTTTTATTTTGGAAACTTACTCCAAATGCCCAATTCACAACGTCCTCCTGTTACTCTTTCCTTTCCTCTCAACACTGCCCCGACATTGTATCCCAGCCATGCATGAAATGGATTTGGAAGATTCCCATACCAAATAAAATCGAATTCCTTCTTCTTTTCTGTTGGTATAATCGTTTAAAAACATGAGAATTTTTATCTAATAAAGGTCTGCCTATAGTTCCATTTTGTCTCTGTTCAGCTTCTTCAGTTGAAATAACCGAACACATTCTTAGACAGTGTGACTTTGCTTCTTGTATATGGAAGGAAATCCTTTCCTCTATCCCTCATTCCATCTCCCATTTTCTCGCAGCAAATCTGCCATTTAAGGAATGGCTTCATAAAAATCTTACAAACTCCGATAAAATCTTTCTCAACATTCCTTGGTGTACCTTTTTTAGCTTCACTTGTTGGCATCTTTGTAAAAACAGGAATAAGAGAACAATCCGAACCTCAAGATCTCTCTCTTCACTTTATTCTAAAATTTTTTGTGGAATTCATCACTCACATAAACGGATCAGCCTCATGCATTCCCTTAAAACATCAAGTAAACGTCAAATGGCTCCCACCCTTATTCCCTGCTCTCAAATTAAATATTGATCGTTCTTTTAACAATTCTACCTCTAGAGGAGGTGTGGGAGGGGTTATCAGAGATCACCTTAGCCATTGGATCATAGGATTTATGCAAGGTTTCAATTGCACATCAAGTAATCAAGCTGAGCTCTCTGCTTTAAGAAAAGGACTCGAGGTCTGCTTAACTCTTGGAATCCAGCAAGTCGAAATCAACTCTTTGATTCATAGGTAATTGTTCAATCCATTAATAATTTACAACCTGCTACTAATCTTTTTCCTATTCTCACCGATTGCAGATGACTCCTGTCACAAATACAAGACTTCAGTCTTAGTCACTCTTGGAGAGAAACTAATGTTGTAGTTGATGCACTGGCTAAACAAGGATGTGTTACCGGTGCCCCTTTTACTACTTTTAACTCTCCTCCTTCCTTTGTAATTCCTGCTTTCCAAAAAGACCTGGAGGGTACCATGTACTCCAGGAGTGTTTGTATTACTTCCAATGTAACTGATTATCCTTTACTTCTTTAATATATAAAACTCCTCTTTTACCAAAAAAAAAGAATTTATAAAATAAATAATTTTAAAATTTTATAACAAACAAATAACTCAATTAATAAAAATGTAATAAAAAATTCAAAAACTTCAAAATTAAAGATTTGAAAGAAAAAGTAGAAGCCTTTTGCCATATCATATGTATTCTCATCATGATCAAACGTTCTTTTGCCAGAGATTAATTCCGTACATATATATATATTTATATTACTTAAAATAGAATTTATGTATAATAATAAATATTATGGTAAAATACACGTCTTAGAGTTCAAAATCTAGTTTAGCATCTCATGACCACATATATTGGGGCGCCTGAGATTTTTAAAAAATCACAATGGAACCACATCATATCCAATCATCCCCTGTTCACCGACCATGAAAAATATATGCATATCTTGCAGAAATGGAAAGTGAGAGAAAGGAGGATTACGACATTGATTGCTTAAATTTCAAACAAAGAGTAAGAATGTTACATACTGTACAGAGAAGTCACAAGTTTCTGGGATTAGTTCCAAACATAATTTAATTTATCAGAAGAAAGTAAGTTATCTACTTCACAAAATTGAACCTCCAAAAACTACGAGCATGCTGGACTTCATCTTCTATGGTTTATTCAGTAGTAGCACCTTTCAGGCGAGCAATCAGTTCATCCTGTACATTGTAGATGGGGTATTATACCAACATAGCGCATCATCAAAAATAATACGGAAAACTAAGATGCAGAAACATTATTTCTATATTTGTAAAAGAGAAGACATCGATAAGTTATGCGGACTAATCAGTAAGGAAAAATGTGAATTTTTTTTTTTTCACATTATTACAAAAATATCATTTCCTTTACAAACTAAAAGGATCAAATCACCAATATATCATCATCCATGTATTTCCCTTTTTCTTTTAGTAGAGCAAAAATTATCAGAATATTCAATAGTCGGAGCTGAACTGCTACATTTCCAGTGAAAAGTGATAGCAGTCATGTCTATGAAAGATCAAAATTATGAACTTGAAATTCTGTAAACTGTTGCAAATAATAATAATCCTCATGATGTCAAAATTTCAGGAAAAGACCTGGAAACTATTAAGGAATGAACAGAGGTCTCAACAACAAGAAAATCAAGAATGTAATGCAGGCAAAAAAAATATGCTTACCTTTCTTCCTCTCTGTGAAAGACCTTTCTCCCTTAGAAGAGCACAAATTCTTTCCACAGTTAAGTTCTGTAAATCTCTCTGAGGCATGCGTGGTTTTGAACCTTCTAAATGAAAGAAAAAGGAGAAGACACATCAAAGGTTATGAGGTGTAATAACAATATTAAAGAATATATATATATATATATATATATATATATATATATATAGAAGCAATCTAAGCTATAATACTATCAAAGAACCTAATATGAGATGAATATGTGAAAACCTTAGTAAATTTAAACAGGCATATGGATACTCAAAACTAAGAGGAAATAAGAGCTAAAAGTATGACTTCATTCATCAATATGTCAATAAGAAATTTTCTTCTCGATGGCAACCAGACTGGGGATGGTATCCTCACTAAGGAAAATAGTTCAGCTACTTGAATAGGCAAAGCAATAATGCAGTTTTCTCACAGACAAGTACGGGCAAACTGAAGCACAGATTCTGCAAATAAAACAAGGGAGAAATGGTACAAACAGAAAGATGGGAACCATTTTGAGCATACTTGACTTCCAATGCTCCTTTGGAATAATGTGTGCTAAAACTAATAGGACCCACCTTGCTGAGAAACAGCTTACGCACTTGTAATTGCCCTTTTGGCTCTGAAAATAGTAGAGTATATAATAATGAGACTGATGTTGGAAATTTTAGGTCAAAAGTACCAGCTAGCAAGAGAGGCATGGAAGGAAATAAGAGGGTTCAATAAATACAACTTCAGAGCAACATAGTACAAATGGAAGGCAGATTATACCTTTTCCTAGAACTCTGACCCACCGTAATACCCTTTCAGTCTTTTGAACTGCCATCGCCTCTCTGATTCTTGAGAGTAAGAGACCTAATTAGTATATTTTCTTGGTCTGTTTTTACTAGCTGGTTCTCTGTACATAATATCAGATGAAGTTAATCATACCATTCAAAGCAAGCATCAATATATCATAGCATTGACCCATAGCCAAAACCAGATGCAGATAAAGAGCAACAAACAGTCATCTTCTCCCAGAATCACCACAAGGACATAATTATAATGATATACAGCAGAAATGTCCCTGTCATGAGAATAGAGAGCTTTGATATTCTCAATCCTTTTAGATTGGATATGATTGGTCATGTGTTGAACGAGAACCCTGGGAGAAAATATTTCCCTGGAAGGCCATGTTAACCTTATGGGACTAGGGTAATGCTTTAATAAAGACACGATCAACTCTTCATCCCCCTTTTATCTCTCATTTTTCTTTTATTTTCCATTATAATGAGAAGAAGTCATCCTCATGAAATTAGTGTTGCGATTGACTTCTCAGAAACAACATTTTTACATTGAGATACCTTAGCATTACTAGAAACCTGAGAACCCTACAACTAACCACAATTGCTCTATGTCAATACAATTTTAAAACACCAACCATGTCTTGGCCATGGAAACTGAAACTGAAACTGAACAAGACAGGCAGAAAAGGTTTAGTTGCAGCAGATGAGGGAATCCTTCAAATATACTTATGTGGAATCCTCCCATTGGAAATATGTATTATCATTTTATTTTTCTCATAATAATGGTATCCCCACATAGTAACATAATGTACCCACTAATATGTACACAAGTATTTGAGTGATCACTTAGCCAAGAGAAAGACAGAGGGAGTGCATATTTGAGTTTATTAAAATACAGCCAACACTCAACAACAAACTCCCTAAATTTTTCATGTGCTGCTTTTGGAATACTAAGCCAACAACCACTAAATATGAAAGAACCTAATCATCAATGGAAAATGCAATATGGTAGTAAAAAAGCAATTCTAAGATGTAAATTTTAGAGGGTGAAGTAACAAATTGCACTAGTTCAACAAGGTGTAGCTCAAACTAAGCAACTATAATGCGATCATGATTCTTGGATTATAACCAACCACCATGGAATTATGAACTATGCCAGAAACTACCAAATCTTCTTTGATTACAAAATGATATAAATTGTTATCTTTTTCTTATAGTTAGCTATATTTTGATTTTTAGAGGAAAAATAGAATGTTGATATATATATATATATATATATATATATATATATATTTTGATTTTACTAGAACTAAAAGAATGTGTTGATTTATGTATATACATATTCTGATTTTACTAAAAGTAAAGGAATTAATTATCTTCATTATCTAAAGTTATTTTACATATATTCATATGTTTTGAATTATATATATTTATATATAATTAAAGTATTTTAATTACTATTTAAATGATTTAAAATTATTATGATTATATTTATTATAAAAGTATTTTAAAATTACTGAATATTGATAAAGTGATTTGAGATGAACCCTAGGTAATAAGTCATTGGTTGATGAAGTTAGTGGATAGAATATTATTTTAAGTTATTGTATTCATGTATTAGAATATTTTAAGTATTGGAATTAATTTATTTGATGGAATTGAATTATTGGATGTTAAAATGTGGGTCTATTTACTATATAATTCTTTTATTGTTGTAAAGAAGAAAAGAGTTGCGTATTATTTTTTTTTATGATTGGATTTTATGAGGCTTTGTATCCTTGAGAAGTTTGAGGATATAGTCGTGTTATGTCTTGAATTTAGGATTTTAGTCCATAAACTAGGCCCAGATTCAGGGCGTGACATTGAACTCTAGCACCAACGTTGGATCGGCCTACTTCCATAAATTATGTCGATCTCCATAATATTCCAATTGACACTATTTTCTCGCAAGTCCTGTCTTCCATATGGGTGTCTTCAATTTCATCATGTCTCATGAAAGTGGTCCTTCTTTCCTTCAGAATTTCCTTCAGAAATGCGATGATTCCTTCTCTTTCCTCGGTTGTCATTTCTAATCCGACCTTGATCTTCTAGTCGGGGTAGTCGAGGTGGATGATTACCGACTAGCACTTCGTTGCGGCTTCAATGGGAGTTCTTTCACTCCTCTCCTTCCTCATCTGGGGAGCCATCGTGATGACTCCAATTTCCATAGGATTAGGAAGTATTTTCCCAGCTTTGTGAGCCTGTATCAAGTAATCCAAGAGCGCTCTAGGGTTGCTCTTGACGCATCCTATTCCCTTGGTCGTCTGGAACTTTACCCTTTGATGCGGCATGGAAGCGATCATGTCAAAAGACGCCATTGACGGGGCTCCTAGGATCGCGTTGTAGGATGATTCCAGGTCCACCAAGTAGAAGTTTACCTTCTCGGTGCAGACAAATTCCCCCGATCCCACGGTCGGGGCTAGAGTGACCACTCCTTTCATCAAAATCTTGTGGGAGGTGAAGCCCTCTAATCTAGTAGAGTCGGGCTGGAGATGGTGGTCACCGACGCCTATTTCTTTGAAGCAGTTATAATATAACACGTCTTTCGATGCTCCGGTGTAGACCAGGACCCGCCTTACCAAGCATTTGTCAATCTCGGGAGTGGTTAGGGCTACATCAATTACCACCGGTGTGATCTTGGCCTCCGGAGTGGGAGCCAACTCGGCTCTGGTAAAGGAGAATATTTCTTCTTCTCGCGGCATTTCCGGAGCGGTGTAGACCTTTCAGAGTGAATGGATCTTCCTTCGGAGCTGAGAAATCGAGGGGGTCTCCGTAGTTATCACATTTCTAACTCTCTCCCCTGACCGCTCGTTGCGCTCGGAAGCTCCTCCGCCTCTATTGGCCTTCTATTTTGCCAACGCTCTAGCTTTGATCAATCTCTCAATGGTCCTTTTCGGGTTGAAACAAGATTCAGTGTCGTGGCCATGATCCTTATGAAAGGCACAATATTTGGACCGGTCCCTAGCTTCCCTGTGCTTAGGGTCTATAGGAAGTGGATCCCGGACCCCATACTGCTCCTTTATTACCGAGATGAGTTCAGCTCGCGGGACGTTCAGCGGAGTGAACGCCTCGTCTCTACTTCGAATTTGGACTTGCTCTTGAAGCTATGGGCAGGTGGCTAACCCTCGGGGACCCTTTCTTTCTTTTTCGGGGAGGAGTCTGCTTTCTTTACCTCCGTGGTGTTCCTTTCTGCGATGGTCACGCCCTTGGCGATCTCGAACATCTCGCCCAAGCTGGCTGGCTTCTTTAGCTGCAACTGGATGGCGAGAGCCTCGTATTTGAATCCTCCTTCAAAGCAAGTGAGGACAGTATCAACAATGATCTTCTTGAACCGTTCGATGTACACCAAAAGTGTTTCTTTATCCTTCTGATTGACGTTGGCGAGATCTCCTCGAGTTTTCGGGATGATTCCTGCAGTACAAAACTTATCCAAAAAAACTCTCCATATCCGACCAAGAGTTGACAGTGTTAGTTTTCAAGGAAGTGAACCATGATAGCGCCTTATCGGCGAGGGTGCTCGGGAAAGCTCAACAGAGCATAGCCTCGTCGTAAGTCACCAGGCTCATGGCTGACTTATACCGGCAAATATGTTCCTGAGGGCGATCTTTCCCATAATAAAGTGTGAACTGTGGGAGTTTTAGTGTAGGGTTTGGTGGGACTTCCCTAATCCATTTCGTGAATTGTCCCACATCCAGTGTCCGTGTTGGAACCGAGACCGGGGTTGCTGATGGCGGAGCAACTGTGGTAGTTCGGGCTGGAGGGGGTACCGGGGCGGTGCGCCCAGTCGATGACGCCCTCGTTTTTGCCCTTTTTGTCATATGAAGGGAGATCACAGTGTGGCTCCTGGATTTGTTATGCGGAGTATGGTAAGATTCACCTACCTCGCTTTCGTCAAGGTTTATCCGTTGGTGATCTCGGGGAATTGCCGATTTCTGGATTTCTAGAGGACACCTGGTGGGATTCGGCGCGGCCGTAGCATTGCATCGGCTCCGATCCACCAAGTGGGTCTGGGTCTAAGTGTGATAGGTGACCTACCTACCGGTTTCCCTTGGAACGGTCGCCGGTGGTGGTTCTTTGTTTAGGCGAGCGATCATCTGCTCGATTCTTTCCTAGTCTTCTTTGGCCTTTTTGTAAATGCGAAGGGCCTCTAACTCTTCCATGATGGTATCGGCATTTCGGGCTTCCTATCTCCCGACCGGTGATCGGTCCTTCCACCTGTTTAGTGAATTGCGCAAGTCTTCCCGTGGGAGTTTCTCGAGGTGCGTACTAACATGTGGACGAGGGGAAATCTCCTCTCGCCTTTCCGGCGCCGATGTCCGTGTCTTGTCGGGGCATTCTCCGGCCCTTCTTGCTAACGTTCCTTCTTGTTAGGACGGTCTTGCCGGAGTTTGGATTGTCGGTTCCTTCTATCTCAGAGCCGAGACATACGAACGATTGTGGGATGGCATTTTCTTTGTCGTCACATAGGAAGTGAACAATGAAGAAGATGATAAAAAGATCGGGTTCCCGGTAACGGAACCAACCGATCGGGACCGACCTTTCCAGATCCTTCCACGTGAGCACTGTGGGCCTATTCACCGTGACAGGGATCCTGCAAGAAGGCCAAATGCCGGGGGGGGGGGGAGTGTGTACCCGGCGTTGGCTCTCCGACGGTCAAGTTAGAAATCGGAATATGTATGCAATGATCTGGGATGGGGGCGGGGAGTATTGCTCCGACGACACTTTACCGAACCCTGAAACTATATACTGAATATTTGGCTTTCACTTGGTTTGTGTGTGAGTGTGTGTTACCGTTTTATAGAGGAGCGTGGCCAACCGGGAAGTGACACATGTTGTGGTCCTGCCTGACAATTCTGCAATGGTGGCTCCAAAAAGAGTTTGTTGGGTTAGGAGCATTTAATGTGAGGTTCAATGCGAATCTCTTTGTTAGAGGTCATGCTTCGAACGTTTCGTAATTTTGTCTGCCGGCTTTACCTCGGTGGGATCCTATTCGACTTCGGGTACTCTCGGAAGGGGATGCCTTGAATGTGGTGAATTCCCTCAATGGAGATGTTTCCCTACCGGATTGGAAATCCTCCTCACTAGTTTCTCGTAGTATTTCTATTTTTGCTAGACGGCTTTCTTGGTCTATTAAATTTGTTCCTAGGTTCTGTAATTATGTTGCTCATTCCCTTGCTAAATGGGCTTCTTCCGTTGACTTTTCGGGGTACTTACCCCCTGCCTCTGTTCCTGATTGTGTTAAGCAGGAACTTGAGCAACCCTCTTTATTTGATGGTGGAGGTTTTGATTTGAATGAAGAAGGGTTGAATATCTTTTACCAAAAAAAAAAAAAAAACAAAAGGTGAGAAAAATGAGACAAGAAAAAAAAATGCAATCATATCATATATATATATATATATCATAAACATTTTAAGTACAACCCAAACAAAATCACTTAAGTAGCTTTCATAAAAACTTAAAAACAAAGTACAAAGAAGTAAAAACATAAAGCAGTAAAAAGGGAAACGAGATGAAAACTAAGTCTCTAGTGGTAAGCGGTATGGGATGTGCCGGTGTAATCCTCAACTCATCAAACATCTCGCCAAGGTCCACTGTCTGTTGACTATATTGTTGAGTCAACTAAGAAAGAGTGACCTGAATCTGGTACAAAGTACCCTCCATCATATCCAACCTAGCATGTACTCTATGTCTCTATCCTCAGCCCGGTTCATCCTAGCTATCCTATACCTCTCGAAAGCAGTTTGTGACTGCGGTTGGGCTGATGATGAAAGCTGTTGTTGTGCCGGTGGTGAAGGCTGTATTGGTGGTGCAAGTAGTGGTGATGGTGGTAGTGCGGGAATCCCAGGAGCAACAAATACATATCTATCTTCCACTCTCCTAACCATCCTCATACTCTAATATGGTATCAGAGCGAGAAGACGAGAGATCGAATCTTAATTATTGAAATTTGATTTTTTTTAGTTGTTTTTTTGGTTTAATTTGTGTGCGCATGGTGTGCCTTCGTTCGTTATAAAATTTGTCATTGGCTCACATGTGAGGAAGAGTGTTAAAAATAGCTTAAACTTTTAGAGTATGTGACAATTTATCACTCTCTAACATTGTTATCCACCGAGGCAGTAGAGGCATTGACCAAGATAAGACCTGGCCCTGCAAGGTCTATACCAAAATACCGAACCACCCTGAAACTAAACTCTATACCCTTCCTCTCATTCCTAAATTTTGATAAATGATGAACTGGATACTATGGAACATTTGAGGAATCTTAGATAGAGGTTCTTTTGCCTGATTAAAGGCTTTAATCCGTGAATATAGATGTCCTTTGGTTGCTATTTTAGAACCTTTTGTTGATTATAAATTTTAGCATAAATTTAAAGTTTTTTTGTTGATCCTTTTGTTGCTATTTTTGAATGATTTTTTTTTTTAGCATAAATTTTGTGATACTAAAATGCTCTTAAAAAATGAATATTTAGGCAAAATAGTAGAAAAATTCGAAGGAAATACTAAGTTTAGATTAAAAAAAAAAAAAAAAAATTAGAATTAATTTTAGTAAAAAAATTGATTTAGAGCATAAATAGAACAGAAATTATATATAATATAATAGAGGATTTTTTTAGAAAAAAAGTATATATATAGACAAATGCACCATATTGAGAATAATTGTCTTTGGTGATTATTTTTAGTTAACTGGATTGGACTGAAAATTTATGAACCCATTTTAAAATGGATTTACAGATATTTTGAATGTATATCTGCAAAATGTTTTATTATTGATAAGTTATGTATAAAATTTCTTAAAGCATCTCATAAAATATTGGGTAAGACACAAATAAAGTTATAATGAATAAAGGGGAAAATGCAAACAAGTGTAAAATATTAGTATCTAGACCTCCGAGCTCATACTCTAAATTTTTAAAATTAAGAGAGTTTCTTATCAATTCACCTGCACCTTAGAATTAATATATATATACTTACTATATATACAAATCCATTAACATCCTCTACAATATATATATATATATATACATATAAATATACTTATATATTATAAAAATTTGAAAACTAACCTCTTTATTAAAAATTCACCAGACACTTGTACAGGAATGTTTTCTGATTCAGGTGGGATGCAATGACTAGGGATGAGGTGCACCATTGAAATCTCAGAAGATGAACTGATTTCTCTCAAAGCAGTATTTGTGGAATTACTGATTGAAGGATGACAGTAACAGCATTCAACTGATTTTTCACCAGAGTATGAACTGATCAACCATGAATATAGTAAGATATTAACAAATATTACCTTTGAACAGTAAAATAACAAGAGTTACAAAAGTTAATCTCATCAGTACTGATTTTAATGGATCTACAGATAATACATGGAGTGCAAAAGAAAATTTTGATCATCAAATACTGTGAGAAGATGGAACTATAAAACTAGCATTGACTTACAATTTCAGGAGAGAAGGGCCTTCAATGCGAGCCAGCAAAAGTGAATTCCAAAAGTTTGTGGAATACATGAGCCAAGCAAAATCATCTCTAAGTATAGAGAAAAATATTTCGATTAACATCTTCTTTCTGTTCTGATATCCACATTAAGATCATCAATTTGTTCTTGGATTTCCTTTGCAGAATCCTCAGCTGATTCACTACAGTAATGCAACTCAATTAACTGCAGGGTAGGAATTTCCACAATACCAAAATGGATCTCCTCAAAGGACTTACAGGACCTCAAAGCTAGGTGCTCAAGGCGAGGAAAGTGAATTCTTGTTGCTTCTAAATGCACTAAATCATGGCTCTCAATCAACAGGTGCTTTAGACATCGGAATCCCTCTTCAGATGGTTCCCATTTTGTTCCAAGGAAAGCATGATTTTTCAACTTAAGCACTTCAAGTTTGGGTAACACTGCAACAGGGGTCATACTCTCCCATGGTACATAGCTGCAGCTCAAAGTCAACTTTTTTAAACTCGCGGGAAACAACCAATGCAAGTTGTTTCTTGGACTTCTGTTTTGTGCATGAAAGGAACACTTCAGTTCCTCAAGATGATTCAAGCGCACAAGACTTCGAAGCCAGTTGGATGAGACATCTGTTATGTAGTCTTCTTCAGATTCAAAAATACCGAGTTTCTTAATATTGGGCATAAGAGAAAAGACTTCTTGGGAGCAACTGGAAAACATTATTGAAGATAGACATTGCAGGTGTTGTGGAAACAAAGGGGTGCAAAGATCCTTTTTGAGAATGAAAGGATTTCTTAAATAACATGCAACAGTTGTATGGAGAGACCTCAACCGAGGCATATCCCAATACTCCAGTAGCAAGATTGGGCTATCCCCAAATTCATCAGGGATCCAAGGACCATGAATGATCAACGTTTGAAGATTTTTAAGTTCAGATATTGATACTGGCAGCTCAAAGGTAGCTTTGAATGCAAGATACTTCAAATGAATCAGTTGTAGAATCAAATTAGGGAACGACTGGAAAGACAGAAATATTATGTCCAAGACTCTGAGCAATTTAAAGCCTAATTGGGTAAACAGGGTATCTGGTATGCTACCAAAGCCCAGGCTGAAGCACATAAATGACCGGACAAGTTCCAGCGAAGGTAAAGAATGTAAATTACCCCAGGAACTGGACTGCAGACTGAGGCGACGTTGATTAATCATGCTGTCTGAATAAGCTTCAGAACCCATTCTTATTACATGCATAAAGTTTTCTTTCTGAGCTTCTCTTCTGCACATTTCCTGCATTAGCTCATGCATGCGACATGTTCTAATTTCTCCGCTGAAAGTTCTCTTTCCAACTAAAACTAAGTTTCTAGAAACAAGATCTTTCAAATAAGTTTCAGCATCAAGTTCTAGAGTTGATTTTGAATGTTCTATGAGACCATCCACAAATGAATTGCTACTGATCACACAGATAACTGATTGGTTCCAGAAATCGGGATCCAATATCTGTTCCAAGAAGCCTTCAGCATCAATTTCAGCATCAATTTCATCATAAATATCGGGATCCACAAATGAATGGCTACTGACCACGGTATCCAATTTCTTATCCAAGAAGCCTTCAGAAACCCACAACCTAATCAATTTCTGAGCTTCTATTTCACAATCTTCAGGGAAAGCTCCAAGGTAAAGAAAACAAGCTTTCAGGTGATTTGGCAAGTGGTTGTAACTCAGTGCTAGAATTTCCAAACATTGCTTTGGATCACTACTTACGACTGCATTTACACTTTCTGCAATGCCCTGCCAACAATCACGGGTTCTTTTGATTTCACAGAGAACACCAGCAATAACAACAATAACTAGGGGTAGTCCTTGGCACTGTTTTGCTATTCTTCTACCAACATCTTCCAATTCATCAGGGCAAGACTCTTCTCCGAACACCTTCCACTGCAGAAGCTTCCAACTTTGATCTATATCTAGAAGATTCACATAGTGAGGAGGTTGTCTAGGACTTACATAATTAGCCACTTCCATTTGTCGGGTAGTTAGAATAATTCGACTGCCATTTTTATCGTCAGGAAAGCATCTTTTGACATCATCCCAAGCCTTTGTACTCCATATATTATCCAATACTATAAAAAATCTTTTACCCTTCAAACTTCTCCACAACATTTCAGTTAGTTGTCCATTGTTCTTTCCACATATTTCATCGTTTACTTGGCTAATGCAGCTTAAAATCCCTATCAATATATCTCTGACTCTGTACACCTGAGACACCACAACCCAAGCACGAATATAGAAATGATAACATGTAAGGGGATCGTCAAAAATTCTTTGGGCAAGAGTTGTTTTACCAATACCTCCCATCCCAACAATAGCAAACAACTCTAGTGGAGATGAATCTCTCGATACTCTATCCAAAATTGACATAAAACCATCATTAGCAAAAAAACATGGTCTTTCTTTCTAGTCATATGATGCAAAGAATCTGCCACTACACTTGTTTGACCTGATTGTAGATCTGCATTAACAAAAGAAGTTCCATCATAAATCATTTCCATCTCTTCCTTGATGAAAGAAATCTCCGACAATGTCTGCTGCAAACTAACATGTAATACATTCGTCTTATCAAACATGTCTGATACTTGAGACATAAAAGAATGTTCCTTCCTTAGGACCATGGGATCTTTGTTGACTGAAGCACTGATGAAGTGCAAGGCCTTGAGAGAAATTGAATGATCAATTATAGTTTCTTCAATCATGTCGCCCATCTTGTTGGCCAAGTCCTTTAATCTTCTTTCCAAATACTGCAACTTCTCGTCGTCATGGGTTATACTTGCCGAGCCCTTCAGATTGGTGAGTATGAATAAAAGAACCTTACGGAATTTTGATATGTCATCGGCAATCACGCTTAGAGGTGGATGTGTTTGTGTGAAAGCTGATAATTTCATTCTCAGAAGTGAAGGCATTGGCATCAATATGACTTCCGCAGCTTTTAGCATAGAATCCCTAATGAAATTGTCCGATGGATCCTCATCCTCAATTTCGATTTGCAAATCTTTTATTTCAAGAGCAAATAAAGTTAAACGAAGAAGATCTTCAAGGGTTTCAATAAGACAACTTACAGCAGCAAAAGCCATATCCACTACCACTTCTACTCCAGATCTTTCTTCTTCTTAGTTCTTACCCAACTCCAAATTAACAACCGAATGAAGGAATAGATAGTTCATAAAATGAAATCCACACAAATAGCAATAGCAATAGAAACAACTTCACAATAAAAGGAGGAAGTAAAACTAACAGCATCCCTGAAAGACATAGACAATATTTGCGAATATATTTGCCTTCGTAGTCGCAGTGTTATTGACTCACGAATGCCGAAAGTGTCGGTGAGGAAAGATAAGTACATAACTGGTCTTCGTTCTCTCTCTCTCCTTTTATTTATTTTCTTTCACCTGTGATATTTATGACTAATGATTATTGAAAATATGGGCATATTATATATAGTTTTTTTTTTTTTTCAAAAGCAATTAAATTTTTGATGTGATGAATAAAAAAGATATATTATGGACGATTTTTTTAAAGTGGGAAAAATTATGAGAATTTAATTTATTAATTTGGGGGCTTATGTGTAAATTATTAAGCGTGATCTTGTTGGGGAAGAAAATGATTATACATAGGACAACGTTGCATGGCTTTTTATAAATTCCATTTTATTTAACGGAGAAATAATAATAAAAAAGAAAAAAAAAGAGGAAGCCATTTTCCGGTCCAGGGGATTCATTCGGTCGTGTTTGTGCTTCCAAATTGGACAATTTAAACAACATATCTCATCTATAAATATACATCATAAATTGCAATATTTCATCACCTAGATGAAATATAATTTTATACTCTTTTTATTTTTTATTTATTATATTAAAAAATAAAAATAAATCTGTTAATATATATAACCCATATATATTTTATTATTATACAACGTGTTAGATGGATAGCAAATATGTTTGCTAACATAACATAAGTTCGTTAGTAAGAGATAAACTCACCAAAAAATACTCTTCTCTCTATCTCTCTCTCCGATCTTCTTCTCTCTTTCTCTCTCTTTGTGATATCCTTCCCTTTAGTTTGAGTTTAAGTCTCCAAATTGAAACTTCCAAATTACTTGCTTTTCTGCCAACACCTATAGATAAAACTCCAATGTAGCCTACTCCTTTTCCTTCTCCAAAACATATATATACCTATCCTAACAAAAATACCATTTAGTCACTAAATAAACAAACCATTACACCTAAAAACTTCAAAAACATTCCTACCAGTGCGAAGACTGAGAAAATGGTTAAAGCGATATGCTTTTATTGTGATGAACCTTTTGGAATGGGACACAAATGCTACTTTGAGGAGCCATAATTGTTTACAGTTGAGTTTATAGGTGTTATTTAAAAGGGACACAGAGAGCAGACCTTATTGCCCACTGATTTTGTAGTTAAAGAAGTTATGGGAATTGGCTGAAGTTTTTGAGTAAGAATTTCCAGATCTTATCTCTCCTGTAAGGTTGCAGTTTTCTTTATGTTTTCAAGTTTTATATTTTGTTTTTTGTTTCCACTTGAGGACAAGTGCTTTATCTTTTTGTTTAGACTTGAGGACAAATGCATTATCTTTCTGTTTGAATTTGAGGAAAAGTTCTGTTAACGGGGAAGGTTTGTTATATGAAAATATCTTGAATGGAAATAGATTTTATATGAATATCAAATTTCGGCTTAACTGTAAAAAAAAAAGTTTATATAAGACTCTCGAGTGTAAATATTTTGGGAAATATATGAAGTTCTCCTAAAAATCCTCTTCTTCTTCTTCTTCTTCTTCTTCTCTCTGGGATATCCTTCCCCCCGGTAACTCAACTCTTCTCTCATTTCTATGGCCTCGGTTTCCATCGAAATTCATATCAAGCAAGTCTCCTTCTCAAAAAGTTTCCTGATTTTTTTCAAAAAACCGGGCTTCTTATAATCAAGCTCAACGATTGACAACAATGGAAGGAAGAATTCAAGCCATGGATGAAAGGATTGAGTCTACAAACAAAAAAATTGATGAGTTAGCTTCAATGTTGCTGGAATTGAGTGCCAAATGGAGTAATGTAGAAGCAAATTCTCCCCGAGATAAGATTAATTTAAATTCAAGAGTTGGAGGACAACAACAAAAATCAATTGGATTCACTCCTAAGGTTGAATTTCCTCGTTTTTATGGCATGCATATTTGTGACTAGGTTAAGAAATGCAACTGTTACTTCACCCTCTACAAAATTCCGGAAGATCAGTAGGTAGATCTTGCTTCTCTTTACATGATTGATCAGGCTGAATGTTGGATTTTTGGTTACTTAGTTGTGCATAGAGATGTTGTTTGGGTTAATTTTGTTGTGGATTTGTTGGATAGGTTTAGAGATGATTCCTCGGGAGAATGTTGTAGAAAGGTTTAATAAATTGCAACAGACTTCCGATTTGGAATCATATTTGGATGAGTTTGAAAATTGTAGATCATTGATGCTTCAGAGAGGTGACCAATTAACCGATGAGATTATTGTTAATTATTTTATTGGGGGCTTAAAACTTGCTATTAAGCCTTTTGTTAAAGCTTTCAAACCTGTTTCTATTACTTCTACTATGCATTATGCTAGACTGCAGGAGGAATCTTTACATTCAAGTTTTCATAAAAATTTAAAGCCAACATTGAGTTTAAGTCTCCAAATTGAAACATCCAAATTACTTGCTCTTCTGCCAACACCTATAGATAAAACTCCAATGTAGCCTACTCCTTTTCCTTCTCCAAAACATGTTTGGGTTGATTTCGTTGTGGATTTGTTGGATAGGTTTAGAGATGATTCCTCAGAGAATGTTGTAGAAAGGTTTAATAAATTGCAACAAACTTTTGATTTGGAATCATAGTTGGATGAGTTTGAAAATTGTAGATCATTGATGCTTCAGAGAGGTGACCAATTAACTTATGAGATTGTTGTTAATTGTTTTATTGGGGGCTTAAAACTTGCTATTAAGCCTTTTGTTAAAGCTTTCAAACCTGTTTCTATTTCTTCTACTATGCATTATGCTAGACTGCAGGAGGAATCTTTACATTCAAGTTTTCATAAAAATTTGAAGCCAACATTGGGTTTAAGGCACCAAATTGAAACTTCCAAATTACCTGCTCTTCTACTAACACCTATAGATAAAGCTCCAATGTTTCCAAACTGCATTACTCTTTCCCCCAAACCTTAACCCTTTCTCTTCTTCCCCTCACCTCTAGCAGCCGCCTCCCAACTTCTTCTTCTTCTCACGGGCCAAGAGAGAGTTTTAGCTCCGACTAAAAGTCAAGAAGGTATAGCTCGGTTGGTAGCAACCTCACTTATGACATGGAGGTCATGAGTTCGAGACACACTAGATGTCGGGATTTCTAAAAAAAAAAGTTTTTGTTGGCCGAAAACCGTTTATGTACTTGTTTTTTTGTTTTTTATTTTATTTATGTTGTGTTGTGTTGTGTTTCCTTTTATTTTGCTTATTTTCTATTTATTTCTATGGTATTATTGCTACATTTTACTTCTCATATGCAAAGCTTTGAACTAATATTTAAATATCAACTTTTTCTTCTTCTTGTAAAAGAAAAATTTGTTAAACTCAAACTAGATCCGGGCCTTTGTTCTTATTTTGTTTTGTTTTTAGTTATTTTATGAAATATTTTATACGCCCGGGATGGATTAAACTAGTGTTTAAGAAAGAAGATAAAATCGAACTTTCTTTGCAGATGACATTTGCATCTAGTTGCTTGAAGAGCAAAGATCTAAATAAAATATTTGTCATTTTTTTATTTTATCTTTTTTTTATTTTTCTTGACTTTCTTTGACTTACCTAAATTTTTTGATTGAGTATGCTCGCTCTACCTAATTTTAGATTGGTGTTTTATTATATTACTGTGAATGATTTTAATCATTTATTTATTTAATATTTTATTTTAATGAATATTCAATTATTAAAAAAAATGTGCAAAATGTAACAATAGTCTTTGTTGGCATTTGCTAGAAATAGAAAATATTCAAGGAACTTACCAAAAAAAAAAAGAAAGAAGAAAATATTCAAGGAAAATTGTTTTTTCCTTTGAAACATATTCTTAAATTTTAATTTGGTCCGATGATACGTTCAATGCAGATATTTCTTTTCATTTTTTTTTTCATTTGTTTTTTTTTTCTTTTCAACTTCAAAGAATACTGAGTATTATATGTTTTGGAAAAAAAAGGTTATTATGTTTAGTTCTTAAATTACATAAAATTGGTATATCTGATTTTTAAATATGTTTGCTTATTTTGCTCATTTTCAAGTCTCATATCGGATAAGGAACGAAAAGGAAAAAGAGGTTTCTCTTATAAAAAAGGATGAACTTTTTGAAGTTAAAAGTACCAATTGAATGAGTAGGAATGAAGAAGAAAAAAGTTCATTATTCTTCTATCATCAGAGTACTCCAAAGGAAAGAATTTTAAAAATTAATTACGTCTAATAATTTTTTACATAGTAAATTTTCTTCTTTGGTCTTGGTTGTCCTGGTGGTTGGAATTTGGGTGTCTAAATTCCTAACAAAATCTTATTTTATAATTTTTTTAAATTTTTTTTTTTTACATTAATGAAAATTTTTATACATTTTTATTTAAGTAAAAAAGGATATTTTTTAAAAAATAATGATAATTTCTTTGTGTAATGACAAAATTAAAAAGCTCTAATACCTAACCCCATCACCATCACTTCAAGGTAAAAAGGAATTGCGACAATCATTCACAAAATATTATCGAAAGTGTAAAAAAATAACTATAAAAATATTTTTCATCTAAAATGACTTTTTACCTTTTCCTTTTATTCAGTAAATCACACAAACCGTTAATTTTTAAAATTTTTTGACTAAGTTCGTGAAGGACTTTATTTTTCTTAGATAAAAATGTTTGAAACTTTAAAAGAGAAAAAAATATTTTAAGACTAAACTTACAAAACATTAATTTGTTTGGGGATCAAATTCACCAATTACTCTTAATTTTCAATATACCAAAATATTTAAGCATAGTATTTCATTATATTAAACCTTAACTAGAGAAAGAAAGAAGCCAAAATAATAATAATAATAATAATATAATAAAATAAAAATAGAAAAATCCAAAAAAGATAATTTTCCTTTAAAGCTTTTGATTGGGTTGAAACTCTCGATCCTACCACGCGTGATTGATGAGATCTTTTCCTTCTGACGAGTCTTGTAAAACAGGCCAAGTGTTGGGGGTGTATTCTCGGCGTTGACTCTCGGGATGATCAAGTCAGTCACAAGTTAGAAGAGTGGTTTCAAGAGATCTGTAGGAAAGTGTGTTCCCGACGGACCAAACCGAGCACCGAAGGTGTATCGGAGATAGTCCGAATACTTAGAGTATATTTTATATATCCGACTTTCATTTGTTTGTGTGTGAGTATGTGTTACCATTTTTATGGAGGGGGGTAGCCAATCAGGAGGTGATACCTGGGGTGGTACCTTCCTTGATAGTTCTAAAATGGTGGTTCTAAACAATTCATGTCGGGTCAAGTGCATTTAATGTTGAGTTTAGAGGGAATCTCCTTGTCAGAGATCATGCTCTGTGTGTGAGCACTCTGGTCGCCAGCTGGACTTCGGGGGACTCCTACTCGGGACAACGTAGGTCCTTCATGGAGTCCACCTTAGATAGTCCGGCCTACGTGGACTTTTACTAGACTTCAATTCCTCTTATTGGCCCCTCGCAACATGTCAAATGAGTCATCCGGACGTCGCATATGTGGTAGGGACTGAAGTGGGATCTCACCCCTTTTTCTTGAGCGTGGCGTTTGAGGTTCATCATTGTCAATCGTCGCTCGGGTTCCACGTAGCCTAGGGTTTTGCACACAGCGTACTTTCTCTACAGGCAATTAATGTTGGACTTTCGTGCAGAGAATTTTCTAAAGGAGGGAAGTTTCCTTTTGTCCTTTCACTTTTTATATCTTCATTGCTTTCGTAGGACCTAGGAAACTCATTCCCATCTTTCTTTTTCAACTATTTTTCTTGAGTTCTTATATGGATGCTTGAAGGTATAAAATAAATGAATAAATAAAGAATAAATTGAATAAAAGAATGAAAGAATTAATGAAATGAATGGAATCAAGGTTGTTACTAATCTTCAATCATCTAGGTAGTGTACCTATCATGTAGATAGAATCAAAGCAAGTGTCAATATTTTAAAATTTATAAAAAAAAAATTCCCAAGATCCCTATTAAGATTAGGTGTAGGAAAATATAATGAGATCAACTATAATCATGTTTTGGAGGAATGAATCAATCCATAGTTTGTTCAACGAATCATCAAGCTAGAGTAATGAGATTGAAACTAACAATTAGAAAGCATAGTAAAGAAAGCAAGTAACATGGTAGGAATTTCAAGATAAAAGATAGAGAGAATGGAGGATACAAATCAAATGGGCTAAAGAATCATGAATCAATAATCACAAGCTTCACCAAATTTAAGACTAAAGATGAATTTCCCCAATATGGTTTGTTGCAAGAAAGACAATATTAAGCACTACTTGAATAGATTAGAATAACCAAATTTCCAATTAATCATCCTAGGTCCGGTCCATTAACAAAAAATCTAACTAAACTAATTTGACATTAATTTTTTATCCAAGGTCCGGTCTAACAATTAATGTCAACCCAAACCACAATTTCAAATAAAACTCAATAAAGATAAAAAAATTCAGATCTTAAGCAATACTCAAAATGTAATTCAAGCTAATAAAACAAGTAAATCATCAATCCACAATAACAGAGATTTTCCCAAAAGAAATGTAAAATGAGCACCAACGAATAAAGAAATGGAGAAGAATAAGAGTTCCTAAATGGTTGGTAAAACTAAGAATTACAAGAAAAATGTACAAAAGTAAAGAAGAAGGAAAAGAGAAATGTTGTATCAATTTTTCACCGAAATCGGGATGTCCTCTTCTTCTTCAATCTTCCTCTTGAACATCCACTTGTACCATGAAGCTCTAGAGATGATGTAGATGGCTTCCTCGAGATGAAATCCAGCAATTCTCTCCCTACGTGTCGAGGAGAAATTACAAAGACTAAACTAGAGAAAATTACAACTACAAAATCTCGAGAATAATACAATCTAAAAATTGAGAAGTAAAACCAACATCAATTCCGTATAATGTCTAATCCAACCTCTAGAATTTGCTAAAAATTCCATTATTTATAGAAAACCGGAAGTGAGGGCAAAATAGTTTTTTTACACAAAATTATTCCGCATTAGTGATCTTACCAATCACTATGGGCGCAATGTCTTTAACTCTACAGGCGTAGTGGGAGTGTGTGGCAGCTATGGGAGTGGTGCTCCGGCTGTGGGTGTAGTGACATCATCTTCACGGGCGTAAGGCTTGCAACTATGGGCGTGGTGACATCATCATGGTCGTGGCAACCGTATAAGGGAGTGTCAAACTTTCTAGAAATTTCAATTTGAACCCTTAATTTATTCCTTGTGATCAATTTCACCTAAAACTTACTTGAAAACACAAATATTGCAATTAAGCCCAGAATTCATCAATTTATCTCAATTCAATAATTATGCACAATTAATGCTCCAAAACACGATAATATTTGATGCCATCAATTCTTCTGTTGTTTCGTCTTACTCTCAACGTTTTGTCGTCTAGTCATTTAACCATCCGCTTTCAAATTCACTTTTCTTCTTACGGTCGTCTTTGCCTTTTCTCTTATTTGTTCCTTTTTTTTTCTTTTCTTCCCTTTCTTTGCCAGCCGCCCTACCTCTTGTCTCCTCATCTTCCCTCGAGATTGTTGTTTTCACGACTGTCCAGATTGTGCTTTCAATGTCGTCTTCCAGCGCCCAGGACCCCTTGGACTTGGCCCTTGAGGAAACCTTACAAGAGATCGAGGAATATCAGTCTAGGTAGATTTACTGATGTATTTTAATTTCTTAGATTTCCATGTCTTGAGAGTTCAACTTTGCTCATAGTTGAATTTCTTGATTTTTAATTCTTTTAATCCATTAACTTGTTCTTGAAAGTTCAATTTCTTTTGTTATAGTTAATTTGATTTATTGATTTTTGGGCATTAGTTCATTTCTTTGATTTACTTTGAGTAGCTAGGTTATTTTTATTTTCTTTGGATTATTTATGTTTAGGGATTTACTATAATTTTAACTTGTAGTAGCTACTTGATTGTTTACTTACATCTTTGATTCTATTTCCTTCCATTTCCTATGTTTTTAATTTTGTTTTGACAAATTTTTGTATATTATTCATAGTTGATTTATTTTATAATTTCAATTCTTAGTTGTCTTAATTTTCTTGGTAATATTTTGTGCATCTCTTGGTAATTTTCTAGGGTTAGATACTTGTTTTCATAATTTCTACTTACTTTGGAATATTGTACCATTTCTTGTATACTAGATTTTTTTGGTTAGTGTCATTTTTTTTTTGAGCTTTTTAAGGTCTTCTTGTTCATATGCTAAATTTTAGAGATTTTGTAGTCTTTGTTCGAAATAAAGAGTACAAAACCACTCTTGTACCATTAATTCCAAAACAAGTGAAGTTAAAAAAAGAGAGCGAAAATACAAAGGCACGAGGGACAGAGATAAAAAAAGGAGAAAATGCAGGGAAAAAAATATTGGTTAGCGAAGAAAAAGAAAAGAGAAAAAACTGAGTTTCTTTGAAAAGAAAGAAAGATCAAAGAAGTTGTGCCAACAAACCAGCCTATGATTGTACTTTTGTGGGAAGAGGCTTGTTTCCTTAATAATGAGCTTAATGTTTCCTTGTGTAGTATTGTTGTTTCGCTTTTGTAGGACTTTCATGATGTATTTCTTAAAGAAGGTACCCAATGGATTACCGCTAGTATGGGAAATCGAGCATCAAATTGATTTTATATATACAATAACAACCCCAAATAGGCCAGCCTATAGGAGCAATCCAGGGGTAACAAAAGAGTTTCAAAGGCAAGTTAGTGAGCTCATGGAGAAGGGGTATGTGTGTGAGAGCATGAGTTCTTGTGCAATACAAGTGTTGCTTGTTCCGAAGAAAGGTGGATCATGGAGGATGTGTGTTGATTGTTCCGAAGAAAGATGCCACAGGGAAGTAAACTCGTTTAACAGGAGTTTGGACCATGGGGTCCTTGTGTCTGGGGGTTGAGGCAAGTGAGTTTCCATGGGAGGCCATTTTGAAAAAGTGTATATCTTTGATATTGAGGAAAGATTAGAAAACAGTTTAAAGATGGATTGAAGGTCTAGAGACCTTTTGGACTTTTCCTCAAATGACAAAATGAAGAAAGCAGAATTTTAGGGAGGAGAGAAATTTCTTTCCTGGTAACTAATGTCTCTAAATTATATCATGTTTTTTGGAGTATTTTTTGCTTAATTTGGCTTAATTTTGGAAGTTGTGTCAATTTGCATTTTATTTATTTCAGGTATGTTTCGGGGATTGAAATCGAAGAATGGACAAAGGGGAGGGTATTTGTGCAAAATCATAAAAAGATAACGGTCGTTATGCATTCTAGCATTTCATAACGGCTTCAAACATGAAGATAACGGTTATATGATTTTAGGCTTTAATAACGGTCATAATCACCTTTATAACGGTCATAATAGTCTATTAGTGTAGGATAGCAATCGTAATCACCTTTTTAAAGGCTGTTATACCCTTCTAATGTGCGATTCCTAATATTTTCAACTATAGAATGTTCGAAAATCCCCCGAACTTTCTTCTATAAATAGTGGCGTCATTTGTGAAGATCTAGAGAGTAGAATAACATAGAACTATAGGAATTTAAGGACTTAAACATGAATCTTATGTTATATTCCCGTAGATCTCTTATATTTTACCTTTATAATGTTATTATAGTTGTTTG